>JAXIVD010003515.1:5000-45292 GCA_036785275.1 Cancer borealis
AAAAATACTGGCATAAAAATGAAATATCAGCTCTACAAACTTTTCAATACTTTTAACTTTTCTTATAGTCAATTATATTCAATTATAATCAGTTAATTGCTATTATTTACCAATTAGTAATACCAATCAACCCGGGGTGATCAGGAATAGGAGAGACACAAAAAGGGACGAACGGGAACGGGCGCGAAACGACCCGGGGCGAACGGGACTAGGCGCGAAACGACCCTGGGCAAACGGGAAAAGGCGCGAAACGACTCGCGGGCGAACGGGAAAAGGCGCGAAACGACCCGGAACCCAATGTTTCCCTTATTAATTCCTTTTACCCATTTGAAAACCTCAATCATATCCCCATTATCATCATTATTATTATTATTATTATCATTGCTATCACCATTACCTTAATATTATTATCATTATTATTATATCATTGTCTATCTATCTGCCACACTACTTGTAGCATTTTCAGTCCTATGGCTGCAACTTATCTCTAATAAGCCGTTTATTATTATTATACACATACATACACACGCGCGCGCATGTATCTGAAAGTAATGTCAGAAAATCATGTGTATGGTTGGCAAGCTTCTCTAGGTATTACAATTCATGATAATTAAAGAGACCTTGAAAATGTGTAATTACATATTTTTTTCTTTTCTACGTTTCCTTTTGGTGGATTATATTTGTTAGCTAATAACCGTTTTACATACTATTCAAAATGGATGAAGGGTATACCTATTCAGAATTATATAATGTTTTAGATTATTGATTCTCTTATCGAAAATATGCCACAAACAACAAAGGTTATAAGTTATATGTATTAGATTTATAGAGTGAGGAACAAATGGTACATAACAAAGGCCTAAGTCTATGTATGTATATTTTTTTGTTAAAGTCAGTATAAAACTTGTTATTTACCTAATTATAATATTTAAAAATAGTGATTGTTTCCCTTATGTTCAACGGTGAGGAAATTTTTTATCTACATTTGCTATCTGCATATTATAGAAATTTATCAGGAGAGATTTATCTTTATATATATTCTTTTATTATGAGAGTGGCTTGATATCTTCTGGGCACTGTTTTATTAACTAAATGTTTTTTTATGAAATCAAAGGAAGACCGCGTTTTTATTTTTTCTTTCTTCTTTTATAGATTGCATGAACCTTCCATTATCTTCCCCATTATCTTGGCCACGTGTTCTGCTGACGCGGTAAGCTGCGGACGTAAGGTTTCATGCTGCACTTCATGATTTCACAAAGAAGGATTCCAAGTAAACGGTGGAAAGTGTGTCGTGGAGTGACGGAGTCACAAGTCATAAGTCCTCAATAACTCCAACAAGGAAAGAACACATGGTGCGTGCGTGCATCTCTGTGAGGGTGAAGTAATAGTAGCCTTTTCTTACTATTATTTCTCATCAGGTATACATCGTTCGATCTTTTATTTTCTCTAGTGGATCTTCATCTTCTGGGTAGTCAATCCTTATAATATGCATCTTTTGTGTTCTGTCAGTACATAATTATTTCCACTACGTCTTCGTTATTCAGCGTTCTCTCTCTGTGTTTTCTATAAAAAAAATGTTATCGGAACTCCTTGTCAGAACGTTTTAGCTGGTCATATAAGAACCCTCATCATACCATCTTTGTTGAACTGCCTTACAAGGGCCTCAGGCAGATCCCCTCGCCCTCCAGGGACCGCAGACCTTGTTGGTTTGATTCCACCGAGCCACACAGTACACAGCAATTAGTTATTTGAAGTAAAGATGATTACTTTCTTATTGTGCTATAAATCATAAAGCAATTCTGTATTAAAGAAACCAAGTGGTGAGCCAGCGTGTCTAAACTCACGTAACCTATATGCAGAAGCAGCACAAGCGCTGCTAACCGGCTTTGGCAGCGTGGTAATGCATTTACTTGGCTGGACACGGTATCGGGGCTTCCCGTCCTTTCTTTGTGGCGTTGACTGCACTCCCCTGCCCCACTCCCTTCCTCCTTGCATTACTTTCAGAGTATATACACCATCTACTTCTCAAACACTGTGAATCACGACAAAATTACTTAAGTGTTGGGTACGCACTTTACCAATAACCTTGTTATAGTGTGTCCTTGATGCAATCTATTGCCACCACTTACGAACTGCTTTACATTTCCTTAATCAAGCCCCAGTGTCCATGTTCACCTCACTGGAATAACATAAGAACAGAAGGCCAGCTGGCTCATACAAAGCAGCCTCAGTATACAATCTCACACGATTTCACCTTCACTGTTACTTAAGTCATAGTTGCGCTCCACAGTATCATGCTTAAACATAATATAAATTTCCTCTTGTAATCTCTCCCCTTCCCGATTCCAACGCACGCTTTGCCTAGAAGCCATAAACCTGCACCAACTATTATTATTCTTTAGTAATGTATTTTAAGTTAGTCCCCCACTCCTATAGATATGTTTCAGCCAGATGGTTATTCTACTAATCAATAAGCCATTCATTATTCTCAATATAATCATTTACTGTGATTATTTACCTGTGTTGGGGGCTGCAAGAATTCTACCTCTGTATTCACTCACATCGTAATAGGCGACAGAAAGAGACTGAGTTAAGTGTGGGAAACCCTTATTAACGGAAAGACAAAACACAGAAGGGGAGGGAAGAGTACTGTTTCCCTGAATCCTAATTGCATTTACTTGACTACCCCATTTTAGGGGAAATATGACCCAGATGTAAAAATTGATTTGTTATTACTGGTATACTTCTCTCTCTCTCTCTCTCTCTCTCTCTCTCTCTCTCTCTCTCTCTCTCTCTCTCTCTCTCTCTCTCTCTCTCTCTCTCTCTGTATATATATATATATATATATATATATATATATATATATATATATATATATATATATATATATAATATATATATATATATATATATATATATATATATATATATATATATATATATATATATATATATATATATATATATATATATATATATATATATATATATATATATATATATATATATATATATATATATATACATATATATATATATATATATATATATATATATATATATATATATTATATATATATATATATATATATATTAGTACTTTAATTCCACATTAGTAGTATTAGCAATCATACAATACACTAGCTCTTTCTACTGATATATTGGTTAATTGACAGGATATTTACACTTAAATAAATGCACCAACTTCACTCACTTCTACATAACAATCACTAGAAACAATAACAACGAAAAGTTCCCACATATAGGTACTGTACTTTATTTCATAAAGTAAAAGAATCAATCCCAGATAAACAACAACAAAACATAAAATGCACTTTCAGTACATTCCAACCTTATGACTTAAGACTACAATAATACAGTAGCTACAAGGAGTTACAAATCACTATGTGCGTGTATATAAAAGTTACCTCTACACCAATAAAGGTTTCATAATACTGTACCACCAACATGCAATGCCCAAAAAGTGCAGCCCCACCCTCACCTTGCCACTGTGAATAATACAACTTATACATCTTGTTCTGTTTGAAAATATCACCACACAGAGTATTTCCAGCAACACCTGAATTAATGAGAGTTTGTCAGAAAGGCAGTGATGAGATGAGGCGAATCACAACTATTAGCTGATTTGGACACATGAAGGAGAGGAACACATGATGAGTTAGATAAAAATATTACAATTTAGACTGTGTCAACAGAGATGTTCTGGGTTTGGGATGAAGACAAGATAGGTTTGTCTTTTTCAACGCTGTAACCTCTGCTCACCTAGTAGTACAATAGGTACGGGAGTAAGCTGAGGGTTTGTGACCTTGCAATCCTATCCTCCTGTGTGTGTGTGTGTGTGTGTGTGTGTGTGTGTGGTGTGTGTGTGTGTGTGTGTGTGTGTGTGTGTGTTCAGGACCACAATGGAAATAAGTTTAAGGACTTTCTTGTGTTATCCAAATGAATACATGCATACAAGGAAGGCTAACTGTGCAAGGTGGGAAGAAAATGGAGGAAGATGTGAAGGGAAACATATAAAAAAAATAATGAAACGATGCCATAAGGACTGTGGGCTTACATAAGAGAGCATGAAAGATGACCACTATGGCACCCTTATAGCCTTGGAAGGAGTAGCTACCCACAAAGGACATGGTGTTTGAAATACACATAACAGAGTAAAAATGAATAAACTAAATTGAACATTGAAACCTTTTAGGCCTTCAGATTGTCCTTCACAGTCTGAGGAATCTTGGCCAGGAAGCCTTGATGGTCCCTGTCCTGCAGCCGAGGCAAGAACTCCAGTTGAATTCCTGACCACCAGAAAAAAATCAACTTATTGTTAAAGAGAGAGAGAGAGAGGAGAGAGAGAGAGGAGAGAGAGGAGAGAGAGAGAGAGAGAGAGAGAGAGAGAGAGAGAGAGAGAGAGAGAGAGAGAGAGAGAGAGAGAGAGAGAGAGGGAGAGGGAGAGAGAGAGAGAGAGAGAGAGAGAGAGAGAGAGAGAGAGAGAGAGAGAGAGGAGAGAGAGAGAGAGAGAGAGAGAGAGAGAGAGAGAGAGATTTTTCCTTTCATATCACAAAACACAATGCAAGTGTTGGACAAAGAGCCTCATCATTTTCCATTCATCTATTTATGCAAAAAAAATCAGAGTAAACAAGTATGACTAAGTTACTGTACACCTTGGTTAGTAATGAGGACAAATTCATCTCTGCATACCTGTGTGGGGCTGATGCTTGGTAGGGGATGAGGTTGCCTTGTATGTCAGTAAGGACACCCCCAGCTGCCTCCAGTACAGCCTGAGGGGCGCATGTGTCCCACTTCTTACATCCTGGGCTGCCAAACACATACACGTGCGCCTTCCCCTCTAACAGCAGCATCACCTGAAAGGATTATTTTAAGTGTTAAGTAATGAAAACTATTTAATATTTGTTTAATTGATTGATCAGTGCGACCTTTACTTCACCCAGTGTCATAATGTTTTCATAAATCAATCATAGTCTTTTGCTTTTGCTGTCAGGCCATGGTATATACAGATCGATAGATGTATTATAGTCTGATAATTCTGACTGTGAGATACCAATGATATATATTAAATCACTTAGATCTTCTCCCTTCCCGACACTTCACATCTCTCAAACTTTTCATCTAACCCGCATCTTTATCTCCAGCTCACCTTATGGCCAGCACCTCCCACCCTCAGGACCTCTGTTGGACCCACTGAAGCAACGGCCTCATTAACAGTGGTGGAGGAGTGGGAGCGGGTGGTGGTGACAATGAGTTTCCCTTCAGGAGGTGGTGTGAAGGTCATGCCCCCAACACCACCACCCACGATGCCCCAGATGGTGCGGCCCATCTCACTCCTGAAGGAAAAATAAGTACAGTTCAGTTGGTGAGATATCCTAGCATCCTTCCAAGTATACGAAGTGAAATCCTGATGAATTATAATATTGATACTAGTGATAACAATGAGAAAGTGACAGAAAGCAGAGTTCACTAGACTAGACAGAAGAGAACCATCCTATACCCTACCAAGTGTACACATTAAAGTCTATGAATAAAAACAATAATAATAATAATGACAGTAGCTGAAGAACCCTCACCATACGCACTCCTATACCAAAATAAAACAAAGTACAGTTCACAGAAGACCAACACTTCCTTAGCCTGACATGATGACAATAATGAGAAAGATAATGCAAACAAGACTCATCAATTCCCTCGTCCCTAAACAGTGGTGACGGCCCTGTCCTCACCCTGGGTTCTGGTAGTTGTAGTAAGGTTGGTGGATCACCCCGCCCACTGCCTTCCCTCCTGATGCTATGCCGATCAGCACCGTCACGTGATCCAAAAGACCTGCAGGAGGCACAGGGGAGGTTACTGTACTACTACAATGACCTGCAGGAGACACAGGGGAGGTTACTGTACTACTACAATGACACGCACTACAATTCGGTACAGTGGCAGTAGTTTAGGAAAGCAATGATTGCCTTGAGGACTTGCTTTGTAGTTTACAGGTCAGGCATTGCATTTTGATCACATATAATACAATGGCCATGCAGGAGTAAATGGTCTTCTCATCTTAAGGGGTATCTCAGAAGCTGCCATCAGATAAACAAACAGATATATGTAGTTATACTATTTAAAAACTTGCATAGTACCACTGCAGTCAACCATCAAATAGTCTTGAGTTACCTTGCTAGAGATGGTCAGGTAACTTTAAATTGATAGCAATATTTCATTACCATGTCATGATCATAGTGTGCAGATCATAAATATAAAAATGCATACTGGTTACCGATATTGATAAGTATTTCACAGCAATATAAATATGTATCATACAGGATACTTTACCCAATTACAGAATGACTTCCTTTCATGGAATCATTAATGTGAATTATGTTTCATGAATATTAAGGTTAGATATGATTATTACAGTACTTTGTAAAATAATCACATCTTCAGATTAAGTTATTGTATGTCAGCTTTTACATGTCAAAAAAGAAAAAGTGTCTTGTCCTGCAACTGGGTAAGGTATTCTAGTCATGCTGTGAACACACAATGCAATTCTTAAAACTTTCTAAAAATAAATCATAGAAGTTAATAAAAAGTAAATGTTGGTTTTCTTCAAAATATACATATCAAATGGTAGATAAAAATTTTCTACCAGCTCTAATGCAAAATAAATATACATATCAAATATACATATACACAATTAATCACTAAAACATCACATAAATCAAAATCACAACTCAAACAACAACAATACCAAGATAAACTACAAGTACAACATATAAAGATAAATCAATACTCAAACTGCAAATTGTAAGAAACTAAAGATGCATTACAGAACCATAACTATAAGAGGAGATAATAATTAAAACACTTTCCAACAGGGTACAAAAAAATATTCCTTAGGTGTTGAGTTACAGAGAGTGAAGGTAAGTGTAGGGGAAGGGAAGGTAAATATTTTAAGGGAAGGGAGAGGTAGGTAAGACTTAGTAGATATTTTAAGGGAAAGGTAGGTAAGGCTTAGATATTTTAGGGGAAGGAAGAGAGAGGTAAGACTTAGTAGATATCTTAACTAACTTTCACACGACATTCCAAGAGTCTTACAAACCCCCAGATGGCCACTGATCCGACACTCATGGGCTTGCATTGAAAAGGGAAGACGAAGAAAGAGTCATCATCATTATCATTAATTACCAATGAATTATACACATGATGCCACAAAACCACATACAACACCATAACAGTAGATATATATTCACCAAAAGATCAATTCTATATTAATGGTAGAAATCGATTTATCATCCGAGCGTATTATGATATTTTTACGGTGGATCTAGGTAAATTGCTCGAAATCAATTGCTCGATAGTAAATTGCTCGAAATCAATTGCTCGAAAAATAATTCATCGAACTATCAATTGCTCGAAAGACAGATTGCTCGAAATATATTCTCTAAAAATAATTTATCGAGCTATCCTAAACTAACCTAACCCGTTCTTAATTTTAACTAACCTAACCTAACCTAACCTAACCTAACCTAACCCGTTCTTAATTTTAACTTTTTCAAGCAATCTGCCTTTCGAGCAATTGATAGTTCGAGAAATTATTTTTCGAGCAATTGATTTCGAGCAATTTACTATCGAGCAATTGATTTCGAGCAATTTACCGGATACCTTTTACGGTATATCACCAAGGTCTCGTTCCTATCATATAAAACTGGAACATGCTAGATTAGAGGATGTTTTAGCAGTCAAATATATCATACCACTATACTTCACCATACACTTACCCTCACGAAAGTCACATCAACTACACCATGACTACCTATCATTGAAATAGCTGTGTGTATATTCCTAAGAGAGCCTAGATGTGGTGGTGTTGGTGAGGCAGCAAGCAAGGCAATTGTGTTTACCTTGTGTGTATTCAGCAGTGCCATCGAGAGGGTCCACCCAGATCACAAGCTGCAATAAAATAATGGTGATAAAATAATAAAGTAAAGATTCACTCACTATTTTGGACACAACTATTTTTTTTTTCTGATAGATTTTGATGTGTTTTGAATTAATCTGATGTTTGTTTGTCATGCTTTTTTTTGGTTTGTTAGAGGTTATCTAAACAAGTTTCTGAGGTTGAATTTGCAGTGCATTATAAAGGTAAAGAGATATTAAGTGGTGAAAGAACGGAATATCAATCAAAAATAATCAAAATAGTATATAAATCATTCAAATTCAAAACATATAAAGTAAAAATTAGTAGTGGAGTTTTAAATTAGTATAATAATGGGTTTGCAGAGTGAATGGTATTATTGTCATTAGGTTAATAGACCACCTCGTCCTCCGCCACCGCTGTGAGCTGTGGTGGGCAGGTGACGTCACTGACGGTGGTGTCACTCGTCGGGTCAAACACTTGGCCACTCAGCTCCTTCACTTCTTCCTCACCTTCCTCACCTAAACAATAATAATAATAATAATAATAAATAAATAAAAAATGGAATGAAATTGAAGAATATAACAAATACATATAATTACTTTAAATGTTCTGGAGTAAAATTTCAAACAATTGTATATAAATTTCTATCTATTGGAAGGGAGATAACGAGGTACATTAATTTTCTACAATAACCTTAAACATTATACTTAATATGTAGTCTGCAATTATCTCTCAATACAACAGTACTTCCCAACATAATACCAGCACCACCACCAGCCTCTCTAGAACCACCACCACCACCACCCTGAGGCCTGGTTCATCACACTCACCAATGATGGTTGACTTGGGGAAGTACTTCTGAAGGGAGGTGATGATGCTGCGCTGGGCTGCCCTGTCTGCCTCAGTCTGAAGGTCCTGTGCACTCTGAGGACAAAACAGCAAAATGAGGCTATTTGCTACAGTGCTTAGCTCCTTATCCTTAAAGCATGTTTTAATTATTATGTATGCTATCATCATTACTGTCATTAATTCATATAGCAAAGAATGTTACTGATTACTGTTGTTCTCTATCACAAAAGACTGGCGTGCTAGCCACTGTGGGGTTCCCTCCAAGGGAGCCCAACCAGGTAAAAACCAGGTAAGATAACCAAAGTTGATCTTGACACCACCTGCAGTACAAAATAATAGATGAAAAAAGAGAATTGATAGACAAAATATGAGATAAAAGAGATGAGTGAATAATAAAAATAAAAAAAAACAGATTAAAGGATATGACATAACGTAATTATAATAAAAACAAAGGAGGTTTCATTATGGGAAGCAGCAACATTTTAGTAGATACATAACTATTAATTTCCCAATTCCACATGATATAGTGGCTAGGACTTACTTCTTTTTCAACAATACCCAACTCTCCCTTCTTCATGATGTCCCTTATAATCTTGCCGGCATTGTTAGCGATGGCCACAGAGTAGCCCACCACCCTAGAGAGCAGGGGAGTTGATGCAGACATGTCCTTAGGAAGTGTGTACTACCTTCACAAAAGTATTCTTCCTGCCAAGAGAGTTGAAAGTATTAGTTCACTTTATTGCTGGTAAATAGTACATACATTTTTTTTCTATTATTCCAGTGTTGCAACGTCTCATAGCGAAGGTGACTTTTGCATTTACAAGACACTGCTGTATTGCTATAAAGTCAGAAATCACTCATTCTTCTTCTATAAATGAACATGGCTCCTCTTAATTGTATGATATTTTACCTTGACACACCCACTAAAAAAACCTTATCATTTATAATTAACAACTAAGTAAGATAAACATACTATCAGTTATCTTACAATGAGTAAATGTATGTCTCCATTAATCCTAACAAGTCAAGACATACAATAGATCTTAAATTACACAAATAAACATGGCTTTTCTTAATTGTATGATATCTCAACTCCAGACAAAGAAAGAGACACTTACAATAATACAATTAACAACCAAGTAAGATAAAACATACGAGTGATCTTAAAACGAGAAAATATCACCTCCGCTAATCCTACTTCCCTTGCACACAACTGATGAATAGTAACACATCTGCCTTACCTATTACCACACCTTTACGCAACACTCAAAACTACAAGCCGGCATGACCTGTCGCTTTTTTTAATGAATGATAATTACAAAAAAAAAAGTAGAATAGCACGCTGGACGAGTCTCAGCTGTTTGTTGTTTTGTTGTCAGCTGATGATTATTATTATTGCGTATTATTATTATTACCTTTTTATAACGGCATATCTCATGTCAATTTGCGTATTATGGTCTGCTCTTATTTTCCTTTGGTAATATAACTTAACTCCTTATTTTCTATTATATATTTGAATAGTATTAATATCTTCCTTTCAAGTTAAGGTGAGATTTGGTACAGCTGATCAGAGGGCAAACAACAGTGTCTTGGAAGCGTGTACAGACAGACAGACTACAAGAAACAGATTTTTGTTTGTGTGTGAGCCATGGCGGACGAGGCACGAGTCAAGAAGAGGATATCCCTCAAAGAAACCTTCAAGAACTTGGTGCCTGAATTAAATGAAGAGAATGTGATGTATATGCAGGTGGCGACGGCTGTGTTGGTGGGCCTCGTAACACTAAGTAAGAATCAGTTTTGGACAATTTCTAGTTACACCCAAACAACGATTTTCTGACGCGTCTTATGTTTTTCTGGTTATATATAGAGTGTTTAGGTTAGGTTAGGAAAAACATAAGGCACAACAGAAAATCATTGGTTGGATGAAACTGGAAATTTACCCATTTTTTCCTTACTAATAATTCCTCTTTCTACACCTTCACAAACACCTTCATTACAGTAGTGTAGTGTGTAATTACAAATATATTCACACCTTTACAGAAGTATCAATGCAGTACCATTTCATTAACGCAAGCTTAAAATGTCAGGTTACGCTTTGTGATACTTATGTGATTATTGTCTGTGTTAGTTTTGCTGTGGCGGCTGCTGCGTGTGACCAGTAGGGGGCGTGGTATCCTGATGATGGGGCTGTGTGGGAGTGGCAAGACTCTCATGTTCTCCCAGCTGTGTCATGGTGTGGATGTGGTTACAGTCACCTCGATCAAGGAGTCTTCGGGCAACTATACAGCGGGGAAGGTAAGTTATTAGGTAGCTATATGTCATTGCAATACATCATTCTTTTTTGGGAAAATTTTTTGTATATTTTAATGATAGAATCAGTAAATTAGCTAGGTACTTTTTATGCTATCTAATTAACCTGTTCACCAAATTACTTTAAGATGCAGTTCTGTAATTGCTACCACAATCCATAACTGGTCAACAAGGTGGTTTCATATATAACCAAATCATTACGTTCCCCAAACAGAAATCCCTCACCCTGTATGACCTCCCTGGACACGAGCGCATCCGTTACGCTGCATTTGAGAAGGTCAAGAAGCTGGCGCGAGGAGTAGTCTTCATGGTGGACTCAAGCAGCATACAGAAGGATGTGCGGGATGTTGCAGAGTAAGTATAGAGAGACATCCCTATCTCAAATACACCATGTCATATTTTAAGATGTATTCTGTATTCTTCTTAACCATGTAGAAGTATTTTCCACAGTCCACATTTTCTTCACACTTCATTATGTTTTGGATGTGTTTTAATCTCTATTTCCTTCGCTCCAGCTTCCTGTACACTGTTCTCTGCGATGGGATGGTGCAGGCTAAGGTGTCACATGTTCTAGTGGTGTGCAACAAGCAGGACCTCACACTGGCCAGGGCTGCTCCCTTGATACAGAAGACACTGGAGAAGGAAATGTAAGTATGGCAGTGCTGGAAGTTGTCCTTTCCTTGAAATTAATGTATATGGTATGCGAACAGGACTTGCAACATAGATATAATTTTTAACATATTATAACCCTTTGTATTTATTTTTTCTTATACAGCAACCTGCTTCGTGTGACCAAGGCCAGCCAGCTGCAGTCTGTGGGTGAAGGCAGTAACAACAATAGTTTCTTGGGCAAACAAGGACAAGACTTTGAGTTCAGCCACCTGGGAGCCCTCAAGGTGAAGTTTGTGGAGGCTGTGGCCAAGGAAGGCAAGAACCTGACTGCCATCACCTCCTGGCTACAACAGGTGGCTTGAAGGAGGCTCTGAAGGCATATCAAGATGACTTATTGACAATACATGGCCATAGTTGAGGTGGTGGATGTGTAGTGGATCGTTTTACATTGCCTTGATGTGGCAATTCATGACTTAACTTATTGGTGGAATACAAAACACTCATCATACATACTATTGTATAGCTTATGTATATGATTCCACTGTGGAATATAAAAAGCACACATCAAACACGTGTTATCATACAGTATATATACATTATACAATCAGATGAATCAACCACACATGCTTATTATGTAAAGGAGAATTTTTTCAACTGTTCTCTAATTCAATCCATTTATTCATGACTGATTTGTTCTCCGTAACTTGAATGATTTATGTCATCTCAAGAGACTCATTTACTATTGTTTGCTTCACCACTAGCTGGGAATGTTGAATACAAGGATGTAGATGGAGTTAGAAGGAATATATTGTAAAAGAGAAAAGTTAGAGATGAAATATCAATGTTGAAAGAAGTACAATCAGTCATATATAAAACACAGGACTATAGTGACAATGGTAAAAAACAACAACTTGGTGGTGGCCTATGTATCTCATAGTTATGTGTTCTTACTTAACATTATTTTTATAGGATTGAGTCAAGCTTTTGTCCCATCTTTTAATGCAATTTTATCATATTTTCTGTACTCTGTTTTAAACATACACGACCTCTCGATAATATATTCCATTGATCTAGTGACTAATCTGGAAAGTCAAATTGGGTTACACTTTTCCATTTTTTCTTAATATAAATGTTTGCTTTGTGTATCTGTGTATGTTATTGGCGTGTGTTATCAGCATCAGCCATGACAATGATGCTTCCTTGGCCGTGTTTCCTAAATGTACTGTAAGTTCACGTTTTGATAAATAAATCTGGTAAAGAAAGATCGAGATGTATTTCACCTGTACTATTTATATAAAATAAGATAGAAAATTGAATTATAATATAGCCAAAAATCAATCTATCTATAATGCATGACGCCCATAAATATAAATAAAGATAATAGTAATTAAGAAAAGGCCATCACACATTTTTGAGGAAGATAATGATAATAAAATAATATGCAGTAGAATCCCCTTCATTAAATACCTTGAACCACATTTTCTGTTTCTCTGAGGTAAACAGTGAGAGGTAAACACAGTCTGCCTCCTCCTCCTCGGCTACATTATCGTTTTTGTCTATACTGGTAGTGAATATTGACCTCAGAAGTGGTTATTCATGTATTATACTACCTGATACAACACTAGGGGTGAGTATTGGATTAAAAATAACACTATATACACCAATGAAGAGGGATGGATTCCTTACGTCAATTTTGCAATATCTTATACACACTTATCTACAAGTTATTTTATATTAGTTATGGTGATAAAGGGTAGGTTAATGATGTATTTTGACTTATTTTATTATGTATTTTTCTTCCCAGGCCTAGAGATTAAGATAAGACAAGAAGATACGTCAATGTTGCAATATCATCTTATATTATCTTACACACACTTATCTACAAGCTGTTTTATATTGGTTGTGATGTTAAAGGATAGCTTGATAATGTATTTTGACGTATTTCATGATGTTATTTCCGCAGGCCTAGAGGTTAAGATAGAATAAACTGCTTTCACTCACGTCTTGGGCCCCTCGAGCTAAATTTACCTGGTGGATTTAACCTGGTTTGCTCCTCATCACCTCTATATAACACGTAGCAATGAAGATAAATGAGAAGAATTTATGTGCGTACAGTGTATCCCCGACGCATATTGACAAAGAGGGATATCTATTGAAAAAAGGAGAGGTAAGTGAATTTATTGATGTTTTTTACTTTTTGTTCATTGATATATATTTTGTAGCATCTTCATCTTTTTTTTATTTTCTTTATTATTGTGTGATATTTTGTTTTATATTATTTGTAGTCGTGATTATTGATTCAGTTTTATATACACTTATGATATGTAATTACCTAGTTGTAGTATCTATATTTGTCTAGTTTTTCCTTCAGTTGATGTACATTTTTTGCCATTATCACCCCTTCCTTCTGTCAATTCCAAGCATCTATACTTCTTTGTGGAAAACTGTACTTTATCTGTATCATTCAAACAAATTCAATGTAATTCAATTGTAATGTTATCAAGTAAGTAAAGTTAAGTGTGATTTAATTGCAATACTTAACTTTAGAATATAGGAATTTTTAAGGGAGCGCTTACACAGTATATCCTTCAGGTGAACAAGAACTTTCAGAGAAGATGGTTTGTCCTGAAGGGGAACCTGCTGTTTTACTTTGAGAAGAAGGGCGACCGGGAGCCCATTGGTGTGATCATCTTGGAGGGCTGCACCATCGGTCAGTGTTTGTTAGGTTAGGTTAGGTTAGGTTAAGTTTGATAGAACCTCTACACACACAACTTGAACCGGGAATCACAAGTGGCCTTTTTTTTATAACTTTTTTTTTTTATTATTGCCCTTGGTCGGTTCTCCAATTGCATAAAAAAAAAAATAAGTTGCTATTTTATGAGTATAATTATGTACAGTAATCCTGCCTTTTTTTTTTTTTTTTTTTTTTTTTTTTTTCGTAGAATGGGAATGAATAAGGCAAATTTTCACTTTTCTTTATAGATTAAGCTATATTTCAATTTTATTAAGAAATATAAAGGAGCAGATATTTGATATAACCCAAGAAATTTTGGCTGACTTAAACTTAAACAAACATTTAATTATACCTAATCCTTTTACTATTACTACTGCTTCTACTACTGTTGCTGAATATCCAACTCATCACATAATAACAGTAACCAACAACAACAGTAACAAGAACCAGACAACCAGAGCAATAGTAGAAGTAAATATTAGAACAGATCTGAAAACTAAACTGACTGGCAGAGCTGGCTGAGTGTGAGGACCAGTTCACCTTCAAGCTGGTGTTCCATGGGGGAGGTGGCAGGATCTATGTGCTGGCAGCAGACTCACAGGAATCCCTCGAGGTGTGGATGAAGTCCTTAGCGCGTGCATCCTATGACTACCTGAAGCTGATGGTGGCTGAACTGCAGAAACAATTGGACGAACTTAACGGTCAGCATCAAGATCTTAACTACTCATGGAAATACAGTCGTTTGTGATGAGTGTGAAGGTCATTGTTTGTATGTTTTAAGGGTAGGAGTAAGTATGGAGTGTTTGGTTTAGTGTGTGTGTGTGTGTGGTGGAGGGTCGGGGTGTGTGTGTGTGTGTGTGTGTGTGTGTGTGTGTGTTTGGTTCCAAGACCTGCTTCAAGGGGTCATGTGTTTCCCTTTAATATCAACTCAAGGTTTGAATTGAGATATGCAGACTTCTTTCAGTTGACCGGAGAATGACTATTAATATCACCTTGAGTAGTGTTATAAGTCAAATGATAATGATACATATACACCATACACACTTGCCTTTCAAAGAGTTAATTCATGAAGCCTCTGCATATTAATGGTCAGTCATCTTGTGCCGTGTTCACCCTAGGGCACATGTGAGGCCAGGAGGCATAGGTGACCACTGAGTGAGGTATGACGCATGAATATTTACAGAGCTGTGTGAACTTGCAGATTCAGAAAGTCAAGGTAAGGGAGGATGCGAGGAGGGCCACCCACCCAAGGCTCCCCAAAGACAGCGCCAGAACCCCTTCAATAGGACACAGGTACAGTAGCGTGCAGGCCCTCAGTGCCTGCTGGGGGTCCGGGGAGCAGTTGTCGCCCCACCCGCGGCCACTCACACCCTTGGCATTACGCACCTCTCACCCTGGCCTCTTACACCCTAATGTTTCTCTCCCTTTCCAGAGCTCCAACGAAGTCACCCTGGACCCCTCCCTGGCCATGCGGATGAGAGCCAACACGGTGTCTGGGGTGGGGGTGGGGCAGTACCTGAACTCGGCGATGGGGGTGCCGCAGAGGACAGCGCCGCCCCCCCCCTCCGTGGCACACATCATGGTGAACCGACGCACCTTCGCGCAGATCCACTCTGAGTATGGGGTGCCGATTCTAAGGGACAAGGAGCTCTACCTGCAACGGAAGGCCCAGCGGAAGGGAGGGAGTGAAGGAAAGGGAGGGAGTGAAGCCTTTAAATCTCAGGAGCAGGAAAAGGCAGTCTCTTCTGCAGTAGTGACGGATCTTGTCAGTATCTGACCTGGAGACTAAGCTGCCCTTTCTTCACTTTTATAATTATCTTTCTATTTCTTTTTTTCTATTAAGAGTGGTATCATGACTATCTTCCAAGGGGTATTTATTTTGTAGGTAGTGTGTGTATGTGTGTGTAGGTGGGTGTGTGTATGTGTGTGTGTGTGTGTGTGGGTGGGTGTGAATTTTTGTTTGAGGTATTGCATTGATTTCTTTTTTGATATCTGTATATACTCATTTTTTTGCATTTAAATTCATGCACTTTGTCTTTTTTTTTGTGTGTGTGTGTGTGCATGTGTGTGTGAATGCGACCCTAAGAGCAAGAAGGCTTATTGATTCTATATTTCAATAATGATTTGATGTGTCCATATTGATACTTGATGGAGTGTTTCGTTGTGTTGATGCTTTGAACTTTATATATCACCACACACACACCTTAAGATGCTTACTCCTATGCACTCAAATGTTACAATTAATACTGAATACTACTACATAATAAGGTCGTTGGTATATCTTTGTATTGATGAGTGAGTGTGTGTGTGTGTGTGTGTGTGTGTGTGTGTTTAGGTGGGGTGTGGTTGTGTCTGTATAGGACTGGTGCACAAGGATAGACTGCACACACACACACACATACACATACATACACTTTGTGCAGAAAATTACATAGAAATGGATGCAACAAAAGTATTAGAGTGATTGTATTTATAATTTTATTCAATTGCTTCTTTTTTTTTATATATATAAGAAATTGGCATCTTGTGTTTGCCATAATTTTTGTCTTCCTTCTGGTGTTTCTCTACTGGCCATCATCATCATTATTTTCTTATTCTCATTCTTATTCTTATTCTTCATCTTCTATTTCTTCTTCTTCATCTACTAATTCTTCTGTAATTAACTACCAGACCGAATTGTATTATTATTATTTCTTTCCCTCCTCTTTACAATTAATTTCCTAACAGATGAAGAAGTAACACTAATCTTATTTATGTATCACAACACTAATTCTCTGTCCTGGTGATGGGTGGCTGGTGTGTCTTGGTGCCAAAGATATCTGTATTGCATATCTAGTGAGATTCTACTCCTAATGTAAGAAAAAATTCCAATACTAATTCTACCTACATTTAATTTTCTCATCGAAGTTTGCATTTAAGGAAGTAGCCTATTAGTCATATTTTCTACAGCTTTACTAACTTTTTTTTCAGTATTGAAGTTGAGATTATAAGTTCTACGAGTGGCTGTATATTTATTTTTAAGTTGTGAATGGTGACGGTGATTTGCTAGGAAAGGAAGATAATACGCTGCTGTGTGGATTGGTGTGTATGTGTGTACGTACATTGTCTTTCTATTCTTTCTAAATAAAGATGTATTATAAAAAAAAAATTAAGTGTATTACTACCTTAAGACGGTTTAGCTACATAAATAATTGCAAAAAGTGAGATGACTAAGAGAGTGTAAATGATAATGATAAAAGCAATGAGTGTAAAAGAAAGACGAAGTGAAATATGAGAGAAAGAAAAGAAAGAAGAATAAGAGGATTATAGCATGGAAGGAGGAGGGTTGGAGCGTCAGATATAGATAGATAAACGTATTACTAGTGAAGCCTGGGTGTGGCTAGAGGTAGGAAATGAAGGGACCAGAAGGACAACAGTAGACTGGGATGAAAGTGAAAGCTATGATGCAAATGTGTAAGTCCAGGTAGCAGCTAATGACACGTTACATAATTGACAGCTGGAAAGGCAAATGTCTATAGGTGTAAGTTGAGGGAAAGAATTATTGGGTTTAGTGTTAATTCCTATAATGTTAAAATGTATAAGGTTATCTGTCTGTCTGAAGGAAAATTGACAGTGCGGCTTGACTACAATAGCCGTTGGCCTTGTATTAAATCAGAAGAGATTTTATTTTTCACATTAATTTATAGGTAGGTACCCATAAGTACATTTTCATTTCTGGTATTACTTTTATCTGTGGTATAAGTGGACAGTAAAAGGTATGAATAAAAAACTATTTCCTTCTTGTATTGATAAGCTATTTGGTCTCAGACAGGATAAAAATTTGAAGGAGTCAGGCGAGAAAGAGATTCCAGAAGTTTCAGCTTTATCTGTGTATTCTCAATTGATGAAGCATAATGTGAAGCATTGTGTAATGAAATATACTTATTAGATCAATGCTATTATCAACACCAAGCAAAAATTAGCATATGAAATCCGTATCATTGACTAACAGTATATATTGAGACATGTTTATAGTACGATTTTAATAGTTTACGAAAGCAGATTTTTTTTCTATATCAATAAATCATTAGGAATAGGGATTTTAAGGATGAAAATTATAATTGACATGAGGTCGTTATTAAGAACCATCGCGTCATCCTGCCTCTCCACCCGATCGATCTCGCAGAGTCTCGCCGAACACGAGACTCCGAGCCGAGCAAAATAACACTGGGCCGACCAAGCCACATATTTACCAGGTTTTTGTGTCTACTCATCTAGTGGCGCACAGTAAGTGGTCGTGTGTGTGGTGGTGATCCGTGTTAATATAGCAAGGTGATTTTGAACCCCCAGGAGTTTAATGAAAGGGTGAAATAAGGTGAAAATATTAAGGAAATAGTGGATGAGTCATTGGAAGAGGGGAATATGGCTCCGAATGTCAGCTGGTGAGGGAATTATTATGTCATGGGTGTGTTTATGGGTGTAAAAGGACGTGAGGGTGTGAGCAAGGGTCCCCTCACCCTTATTAATACGTTGTTATACATTTGAGTGGTGAGGGGAAGGAGGGGAACAAGGGTGTGAGGTGAGGTGAGGGAAGGAAGGCGAAGGAGGTGTAAAGTAATCAATCAATTGTGCAAGTTTTCTCTCGTCGCCCAATTGGATGACCTGAAGACACCTGAAGGCTTGTTAGTGCTCGTTAAGGTCATTAGGAGTTACCTGTGAGGCTGTCAGTGTAAATTGTTAAATGGTGTAGTTATTGTGTAGTTACTCCCGAGTGTCAGAATTGGTCTTATACACCTGTTTGACTTTGACCTGATTGACTTACCTGTTTAAATCATATTATTACAATCTGACGTAACTAACTGGTTATTTCTTTGTTTATTTATGTATGTTTTTATTTTTTATTATTTTTTTCGTGAGTGTAAATTTGTGACGTGTTGTGACGGAGGTGTGTCATGTTAGGTGTTATGTATGTTATTGTGTTTCTGTTCTGTCTGGTACGTGAAAGGTTGTTGACAGTTAATATTTACGTTTTTTGTTGAATATTCTAATGCATCACAAAGGACGTAAGACACATTAACTATTTTCAAGACAAATATAATAGAATATCAAAATACGTAACATAATGAGCTTGAATCAATCTTTTAATAATAATACAAAAGAGTAAAAACAATTAGGTTAAATCACACATGACTATAATGATAAACTATATATAATTTTTTTTCTGGGTGTGGTATAGTGTTAGATTTTTATTCACATATTATAGAGGACGATCAAAGCTTGCTCCCTTGTCACAGTATATCATGTAGAGATAGTTTGGGTGTACTTAGAACAATGGTGGGTGTGGCTGGGTGAAATTAGAGAGAGAGATAACTCACATAATTGTTACCTTTTACGCATCGCCATCTAACTCATTGTCACATTGTTTTTTTGTTTTTTTTTGTTATTGAAAAATCGTTGTGACTTGGTTTATTTAAAAAGATAACTCGCATTATTGTTATCTTTCACTCATCATTATCTCCATCTAACTCATTGGTGTTATGTTATCTCTTAGGTTAGCTGTCACATTTTATTTATTTTTTATTTTTTATTTATTTTTATATATTGAGAAAATCTGTGTGGGGTTTGGTGAATTTATAAATAGATAACTCATATAATTGTTATCTTTCATTCATCATCTTTATCTAACTCATTGGTGTTATCTCTTAGGTTAGCTGTCACTTTTTTTTTTTTTTTTATATGAAGAAATCTTGAATGTCTATATTATGTCTTTATTCCAATATTACATAAGTCCTTTTTTATTTATTTATTTTTTTATCATATCATTCTCTTCCCACATTTATATCTCATTCATATTTATCATTACGCATTTCACTGACTCACAAAAATTCTATATATGATAATTAAAGTACATTGAACAACTAAAACCCTTTACTTATTTAACTAGACGTACATCTTATCACATTATTATTCTCTTTGTATTCTCTATTAGTTTAGCTTTGCCTCACCACTTTGTCACTCCCTCCCCTTGAACTTCACTCTTAAGATTGGTCAAGGTTACTCCTGTCATGTTTCTTCCCTTCTTCCAATACCTGTTCACTATTTTCCTTCACTATTATGTTTCGGTATTTAAAGTCACTCATGTATACTGTCTTAAACTCATTTTCACTCTTAAACTCATTTTCATTTTTAACAAACTCATTTTCACTTAACAAACTCTTCACTTTTTAATAAACTTTTCACTTTTTAACAAACTCATTTTCACTTTTCTAACTCATTTCCACTCTTAACTAATTCATCTTCATTTTTTAGCTAATTTTCACTTTAAACAAACACATCTTCACTCTTAACAAACACATTTTCACTCTTAAACTCATCTTCACGTAAAAAAACTCATCTTCAATCATTATCACACATTCAAATCACCTCAACACACTATACTTTACCTGTAACTCGTACTGTAAACTTACTAATTATTCAAACATTCTGTGGGTTTTCCTTTTCTTTATACTTATCATATAAACAAGATAGGAACGTTTATCAAAATTCATATCCTGTCCCTGCATTAGTTACAACATAAGTTACTATTAAGGGCAACCAACGTGATATAATAATAATAATAATGACATAATAATAATAAGGAAAGTGTTGACCATATTTTGCCGCCTCCTCATCCCATTTAGTGAGTCATTCTAGCAGTGAGAATAAGCTGTGGTTATGAAACTGATAACACAACCTGATTATTATACATGTGTGTGGATAGGTATTCTGAGCTACACTAAGATAGGAATACACTGGAATACATTAAAAAAAATATATACAGCTTCCCATATAGAAGCATAAAAGCCTGGAATATACTTGATGCAGAAGTGATTAATGCAAGAAATATTCATTATTTTAAAAGCAAACTGGATGATAGTAGATTTGGAGACAGGACGGTATGATTAGATTAAAAAGTGATCCCCTCCGTACTAGACATTTTTAGCTCTTTTCCTCTATGTTACAACTAGATAAACACACTGGAAGAAAAACAGGATAGATATAGATACGGAGATAGAACCAAACAAGTGTAGCTCAGGTAAATACAACTAAGTAAATACAGGTCTTAGTATTCTTTGCTATGGCAGGTAATTGGATTTTAATACCTAATGACTTAATTGGTTGTTTGAACATTCCCTTGTTTATTTAGGGACAAGTTTAGAGCATGGAAAATATAAATACGTATATACTAAGAAAACATAATCCTGTATTTCACATCACCTAATTACAGCAGTAGAAATTTAGAATACAGGTGACAATTAATTATAATATACCTTATTATTGATTTTTTCCTTTTTTTTTTCTATTTTCATATAAACTTTTTCTCGTATAGTGTGTAACAAGCATTGTGTGGCATCGTCCTGGTAGTTACAGTTGTAGTTATAGTTGTTTGAGGTGGTGATGGTGGTGGTGATTTAAAACAAAAATCACTTTGTCTGAGAGTTCCAAGTGAAGGCTGTATTTTTCCCCACAAGTCTGGCTTTCCTGCCACTCTGGAGTTAGCTGGTGTAAGTTACCTTGTGTCTTTCTGAATGTTTCCCTTCCCCCTGTGTATGTATATATGTATGTATGTGCGTATGTGTATATCTAACCCACAGCCACTGATGGTGTGTGCATGTGTGTTTTTGTCTTGTCTTGTTTAGTTAGTTATTTATGTAACCAGTAAGTTTAGTGATTTTATTTTTATTTTTATTTTTATTTTTTTATATGTAAGTGTACAGTTCATTGATGTTATGGACCATTTTGCTATGTAACTGTACCTTGTGTGTGTGTGTGTGTGTGTGTGTGTGTGTGTGTGTGTGTGTGTGGTATCAAGTATTTATATATTGGGTTTCATTTAAGATAGTATTCATATTTCTATCTCCTTCATGCTATCATCTGCATATGAATAAATAGTTTAATGTCAGTCAGACTATATACATAATTAATACCATACGTATATTTAATGTAGATATTTGGCAGCTAGGCAGTAATTATGATATCTTATGGAGACTGTGCACATCAAACTGTTATATAAGGTAGAGTTAGGTCTCTCTCTCTCTCTCTCTCTCTCTCTCTCTCTCTCTCTCTCTCTCTCTCTCTCTCTCTCTCTCTCTCTCTCTCTCTCTCTCTTGTGTTTTTAATTCAATATTTAAACAGGAATCTTGCTCAAGTCTGGATGAATCAGTGGGAATATTTGGCTTTGAAGGTCACTCCTGAGTCACTATTAACCTTTCTTCTCTGACTGATTAATTACGTATGTGAAGTACTTTTTGTTGTCCTTGAACTTTTAATACACAAATACCTACACACAGAGAAAACACAAGGATTAGTTTGGGAAAGCAGATATGTGTTAAAATTTTTAGAGAAACTGTTGGTATATTTTCAACACCAGCGGTTCTATTATTTTATATTATTCTATTGGGTTTTATTCATATATAAAACTATCTCGGTTACAGAATCTAGTTATTACAAGAGTATAGAATGTTGGAAGAAAAAAAGATAGAGCTTAAATTTTTGATGCTTGAATGTAGGGAATGTTGCAAAGAGAGAGTTATCTTATCACTTAACTTATGATGAGTAAGTTCAGAAGCCATTAGAAAGGAAGTGGATGTCATGTGCTTAGCTGTCACTTCACTTATAAGATACTTCCACTGTGCGTATATAGTGTAGTTAGAAAGAGACTTAGTGTTGGAAGGAATAGTTTCTCTCTGACTGTGACTGTTCCTTGCTTGAAGCCATCACAAAGAAAGCAGTGTGATTGGCTGAGTACTGTAGGCTATGGCATGTGTGTGTGTGTGTGTGTGTGTGTGTGTGTGTGTGTGTGTGGTAGGTCCTCACCGTGCAGTACCTGACTCTCAAGGATTTCCTGCAAGTCATTTGGTGCAACAGAAATATGCTAATGTGGTGATCTCATCATTCCACCTCCTCCACCCTTCCCTTCCTCCCTCCCTTCCTTCCTTCCTCTCCCTTCCTCCCCACCCCCCGCACCAGCCCAGCCCAGCCCCACCTCGCCTAGTCCAGCCTCCCAGTACCTACCTTTCCCTACCTGTACGAGTGTGTAATAGGGAGTGGATGGTTTGCATGGGGTTGAATATTTGTCATGCATTAGTTTTATTTTGTTTATGATTATTTTTTTTGTGATTACAGGTTGTGGTAACATTTTTTATTTAATTTTTTTTTTTTATTCCTACTGTTGTGTGATTTACTTGTAGTTATGCCGTATTATTATTATTATTATTATTATTAGTCGTATGGAATGTTAGATTAAGTGAATTGAATGTGATATGAATAGACTTTTTTTTGTGTGTGTGTGTGTGTGTGTGCGCGTGTGTGTGTGTGTGTGTGTGTGTGTGTGTGTGTGTGTGATTACATAATGACATGAATAATATACAAAAGACATTATAAATCCACCAATCCATTTTTCTAATACACATAATTCAACATGTAATTATTTGTATGAATGTGATCAAAACCCATTAATGTATATATAAATCCAAGTGTATACAGTCGCCTATACATGCTTGTGTTCCCAGCAGGTATGGAGGTGTAAGAAGTGTTATCCGAAAGTTGTTTGGTGCCCACAGTGAAACCCACGAACATGAAAATGGTTTTGTCGCAGCGCCAAAGAGAGGAACTGTGAGTGTCTTGACCTTGTTGTTGTTGTTATTATTGTTGCTGTGATGGTGAGGTGAAGGATTTATTTTGTTATATATTGAGGTTGAAATAATACTAGCTTAGGAAAGAAACCTTGAGGAAATTACACTATGATTATGTATAGTTGTAAGGATTATTATGATCATTCCTTCACTTTTTATATTGATTTATAATTATTTAACTTTTTTTAATGATATGACTGAGTATTTTTTGAGTGTATTGTTTAAGTGTTTGTGAGGAGAGGAAGTGCAAACAATTAAAGGTGGTAGATTGAGCCTCATTCTAGTTGTGGTGAAAAAAAATGTAGATACATACTCAGTGTTTGCTAATCAAATATTAATGGAATAAACAGGAAGTCACGTAAAACACACAATCATTTGGTAATAAGCTGATAATGAGTCCTTGAACCATTGTGTGTGTGTGTGTGTGTGTGTGTGTGTGTATCTTTGCTATTATCATCAGAGGACTCTATCAGGATTGAAATGCGTTGATTGAAGGAATAATTACCACACTTCCTCCTATAATGAGTCCTGTGTGTTGCCTTGCCTCACTGCCATCACCTTGTACTTACTCATTCACTACATCAATGCCTCACACATAAACCAATCACATTCAATAGAAACTTGAACCGTCAGTCAACCACTTGAGGAAATTCTAGTTGTGCAAGTCCTGTGGTTTTACTTTTGTCTTCTTTGTGAATGAAGATACTGTTGCATAAACATGAACCAGACAGACATGTGCGTCATCTACTTAGTATGGATGTCATGCTTTCTTTTATACTCCACATGATTTTTTCTGTTATTTTGTCACATCCCATGGTAAAGGCAATGGCTAACATTAGCACACACACGTTATCATCTTATCTAGGCATCCATGGCTGATTAATTACACCTGCTTTTGTGTTCCGCTTTGCAGTAATAAGGCCATAGCTGACTACCTGTGCAGCAATGGCTACATGGACGCTCTGGAAGCCTTCAAGTCAGAGGCAGACATGCCGGGGGAGATTGAGAGGAAGTTTGCCGGACTCCTGGAGAAGAAATGGTGCTCAGTCATCAGGCTTCAGAAAAAGGCAAGCAGGGAGGATGTCTAAGGGTGTGGTCATTAGGAAAAGACTTGATAAATGTGAGATTAGGTGAAGAATAATATGTCTTTAATTTCTATGTGTTTGTGTAGTATATATATAATTGCTCTGCTCATCCTATGACCTCCCTATTCAGGTGATGGAGTTGGAGGTGAAGCTGAACGAAGCCGAGAGAGAATACATCGCAGGAGCTCCGACACGCGACAAACGATCGCCGGCAGAATGGATCCCTCGGCCCCCGGAGAAGTACTGTCTCACCGGCCACAGAGCACCAGTCACAAGGGTAAAAAAAAAAGATAAAGAAAGAAAGAAAGAGAATGCACTCCCATCTCAGACCTTGATGTATACTGTTAATCACTGTTGTATTTACGTTGATAGATGGATGACATTATTTTCCTTTTCTTTCCCAGGTTATCATCCACCCCATGTACTCCTTGATGGTTTCATCCAGCGAAGACGGAACCATCAAGGTGTGGGACTACGAGACGGGAGATTACGAGAAGACCTTGAAGGGACACACCGACAGCATTCAGGACATTGCCTTCGACCATAGCGGAAAATTCTTAGGTGGGTCTTGTCTCCCTCATGTTATAGAGATAGGGAATAACCAGGAATTTAATCTTATCTTAATGTTTGGAAACTTCTATAAAAACGAGAAATACATTTGACAGGTTTTTCCCTCTCCATTTTCTCACATTGTATTGCAGCTTTCAATATTTCTCTAATTATGTAAGTTGATAATATTTGCATTGCTTTCCTTCCCCACCAGTGTCATGTAGCGCTGACATGTCCATCAAGCTGTGGGACTTCTCCTCCTACGAGTGTGTCAAGACCATGCACGGCCACGACCACAACGTATCCTCAGTCACCTTCATGCCCTCAGGAGACTACCTACTCAGCTGCTCCAGAGACAAGACCATCAAAATGTGGGAGGTGGCTACAGGGTAAGGAGGGACCAGCATTACTTAACTAAATGATAAGATTAATTCAATTAGTGGTGATGACCTTAATCAGTATTATTAGGTGCACAGGAGCTGTCTTGTGTATAGGTCAACTAACCTTTTGCAGCCTCCTTATTTTCTTCTGTTCATATATTTATCAGACCACATGCAATCTTTCTCAACATACCAAGTGCTGTATTGGGTATTAGGAACATATTTACTAGTTATATGTGAGGTTAGTATTAGTGGTGATGTTGATGATGTTTTTCCTTACTATAGATACTGCGTGAAGACCTTTACTGGACATCGAGAGTGGGTGAGGATGGTGCGGGTGTGCAATGACGGCTCCCTCATCGCCTCGTGCTCCAACGATCAGACAGTGCGAGTCTGGCTCACTGCTACCAAGGAATGCAAGGTGGGGGAGAAGGGAAGCTGCACTCACTACTTGTAACATGGTTTTTGATACTTAAGAGGCTCACACTTTTTGAATTTAAGAGGCTCACACTTTTTGAATTTAAGAGGTTACACTATTTTTTAACTTAAGAAGCTCACACTGTTTTTGAATTTAAGAGGCTTGAATGTTGTGTGTGTGTGTGTTGGATAAGTGGATTGAATGCTTAATCTATTACTCTTTTGTTTTACTTTGCTTTGTTGTAGTGTAGCATCTCATATTTTCTTGATAAATAGAACTAGAAAGGTTTACTTCACTACGTAGTATGATATATGTCCTTAGGCGCGTTCAGCGAGGTAGGGGTGGTACAGATTCTGCCCACCGAAGGATACTGGACACTAGCGACGTCGCTATGGTATTTTTTTTTTTCGTGCTGAGATAATCAGCTGATTGAGCCAACATGGTGGCGCACCCTCTTTGTGGGCACCTTTATCGCCGTAGAAAAAACTTGCTGATTAACATATAATAGAGTCTGGAGCAATTATAGCTGCAGTAAATGCAGTATTTAGGTGGCAAGAAGATGTGAGGAGATAAAAGAAGCTGTAAACTCTTGTGAGCGTAGTGATATAGCGTAGGTGATTGTGTGGATGGTAAATTTTTAGCTCTCCCAATGCACTTGGATGTAAATAACACTTTTCGTGTAAAAAATGATCTCCGACAGTGGAAATCTAAGAATCTGCGGCTAAAATGTAAACACAGTCTACCAGTCTCAGTTCAAGTCCCCTCGGCTCATGCTCTGAGAGCATAGTGACATGTAGTGATGATATCGATATCACTAGGAAACGCGGCGTTGTGATTGACTGAGTTCGGCTCATGATCGCTGCGGGAGTCGCTACCGAACGGGGAGTTTTGTCTCTACTCATGAGAATACCTATTAATGCATTGTGTCAGGCTTACAAGTAGAGTTTTTGTATGATATGTAATGAAGTTTGTAGTGACTTGATTAAACCAATAAGCTCCTCTCCTCCCCTTCAGGCTGAGCTGCGAGAGCATGACCACGTGGTAGAGTGCATCACCTGGTGTGAGGGTAATGCCAGCAATGCAGTCAATGAAGCTGTGGCAACCGACAACCGGAAGCCAACCTACCAGGGACCCTTCTTGATGTCCGGCTCCAGGGACAAGACCATCAAGGTGAGATATCAGTATTAATCCTTTATCCTGTATTTTTTCCCCTGTTTTTATCTCATCATTATCATTCATGTACCATATATATTTTTTTCTTTCTTCTGTATCTATTTTTCTGTTTTTATCTTTTATCATTATCACTCGTGTACCGTATATTTATTTTTTTCTTCCTTCTGTATCCGTTTTCTTTTGTATCTTTATAGTTTTCATTCCTTTCTTTGTAATTCACTTTTAAGTATGTATGCAAAACAAAGATCAATATTTTCTTATTTATCTAGTTTACCTGCTTGGATTTTCAGTTCACATATAAAATTTCACCTTTTTATAACCTTCTTGTCATATAATTTTATCTGTCAATAGTCAAAGTTTCTCATAATGCATTTTATAAGACATTGTGGTATTGATATATGATAATTTAACTCAATGGCTTATGTGTGTAGGGTATTATAAGCTATGGAAACACTAGTAATGTGTTTTTCTGTGTGTGTGTGTGTGTGTGTGTGTGTGTGTGTGTGTGTGTATTTCAGGTGTGGGATGTGGGTGTTGGCCTGTGCCTCTTCACCCTGGTTGGTCATGACAACTGGGTGCGAGGTATTGTGGTTCACCCTGGCGGCAAGTATGTGCTCTCCGCCTCCGATGATAAAACTGTCCGGGTGTGGGACATTAAGAACAAGCGTTGCCAAAAGACCCTTGATGCTCACTCTCATTTCTGTACATCCTTAGGTAAGTGTGTGTGTGTGTGTGTGTTAAGGTGTTTGGAAATGTGGTGTTTTGATGGAATATATTGGTTTTTTTTTAGCTTGTTTGTGGTGTGTTTTGATGTTGCAGGAGGCTTGGTATGTGTGTTTGTGTGTTACGTAGTCTTTGTTTTCCCCAGACATGCACCGAACTACACCGTACGTCATCACTGGCAGCGTTGACCAGACCATCAAGGTGTGGGAATGTCGCTAACATGAGGGTGTGCCAGCCAGCCAGCCTCCCCTTCCCATCCCAACCCTTCCTCCCTACTGCACGCTGTCACTGCCGCCACAGACACTCATCATGATGCCACTGCTGCCCCCTCACCCCCCTGCACTGCTGTCTGTGATCCCCTGCCCTATGGCTGCTCTGGTGGTGGTGATGGTGGTGGTAGTGGTGGTGGCCACACTGGGCACCTCATCACGCCTGGTGCCACCCTCTTCGCCCTGCAGAGTGATCTTAAACAAGATGGAACATGGGCAGTGTGCAGTAAGAGGCAAGTGGCACCATATTTTTGGGAGGAGAAAACCCAAGTAATTTATTACTTTAATTTATTATTACCACAAAATACAACAAGAGTACCACCCTTTTGACAGTAACTTGGGCATGACTGGGGCGCCAGGGAAGCTAAGGGGCGTCTCGGGTGGGCTCAGAGCACCTGTGTATAGCTGCTTCTTGTGTTGCCTCCTTATCTTGCACTCACGACAAGGCCAAGGCTGCAGGCATGCAGTTTGGGTGTGATGTGTTGCTGATCCTCTGTTGTTTTGACACCAAAGAAGAGTAGAGGTGTTTCTTCAAAACCTGTGAATGTTTAACATGGAGCTCATTTATATTTGTGATTCTTCATTCCCAGGTGATCAGAGGAAAACTTGGATGATCATAAAATTACTGTAACATTGTAAATATTGAAGTAGCCACTTATAGTTACTTATACAACAGCTATGTTTTGAAGACTATAATGGAGGGCAAGGATGAAATAAGTAGGCAGCAGTACAGCAATGCTTGTTAGTGTGCTGTGGAGCAGGCAGCAGGTGGCAGGCCAAGCCTCCGCCCACAGCCTAGGGGCTCATCAGGGAGCAGGAGGGAGAACAGGGTGCACGGGGCCTGCCCCTCAGCACACCATGCGACATGAGCCCTGGGAGACAGGAGAGGCTAGTTCAGTACAGGCAGTCTGGTGCTACTCTACCCCAGCCTCCACCACCTGAGTGGCAGTGCCCCTCCTGCGGGTGGGGGTGCCGGGCGGTTGGTTGGTGGCTGTTACCTCGGTTGTGTCTGGCGGGAACCAGCGCTCCCACGTTCACCTTTCATCCCAGACAATACGACTCCTTCACTTTAATCCCTCATTTTGTCACTCTTTGCTACCTATATCTTCCTCACATCTAGATTTCATGGCAGATCTTTGAAGTCAAATTAGCAAGGCACAAACGGTGCCTTTTTTATATAAACTAACATGCTGTGATTACCTTATATAGTCTACACTTTACAGAGCTTTAGTATATTTTTTGTATTTTTGTACTATTTAATGTAGCCACGTGGTTTTGATCGTCATCTCGGCATCAAACAATCACTGACTATCTTGTGTTAATGATTATAAAGAAGCTGGAGCTACTGAGGCTGCCTTGCTTGGCCAACCAGTGAAGGAACAGCACCACCAGTAGCTAACAGTCACCCTGCCTTGGACTATGCCTGTGCCTGCACTACCAGAGGGTCAGTGTCATGCAAACTTTGAACAGTACCACACTAGTTCAGTAAGCAGTACTAGAGAGGCCGGCTCTACTGTATTGACAACTGAAAATGGCTGCCACAAGGTCTTAGCTGTGTTGCATAATATGTTAATGAATAGTCCATGGGGCTGGTTAGTTTCAGATTTATTATCATATAATGTGTGTGCTTGTGTGTGTAGTATGCATATACCCTTCTGCATTATTATGCGTATTTGTATATGCATAGTAGCACATTCTTTTTCTTTGAATTAAACTCAACTGTATACTTATACATTGCATATACCCTTCTGCATTATTATGCATATCGGCATATGCATAGTAGCACATTCTTTTCCTTTGAATAAAACCTCACCTGTATACTTATACATGCATAAACATTCATTACATTTACTCTTTACAATGCTAGATCTGAGGCCTAAGTGACTGTATACATAGTGGCAGCCGAGGAAAGTGTCAAACATGTCCCGCTTTAGTCATCAGATGCCGCTGTCATTTGACTCTGCTCCTCTCACTAGTGTGTAGCCAAATAGTGTGTAAGTGCATTTTGGTGCAGATATTTCTTTTCTCTTATGTTTCATAGTTATTTATTTCATATGTATGACTTACTCTAAACAACTTTGTGAAGGTGGGGCCATAGGAGCTGCCGAAGATATCTTAAAATGGCACTCAGGACAGCTGACGATGTTTTCTCTTCCTGTGCAAGTACTTTGTGACACAAGGCCAGGTGGGGAGGTCTGCTACAACCCTGGCCAATGTGTGGAAGGGATCTAAGAGTCGTAGAGCAGTGACCCTGGTGGCCTGGCACAGCAACAGTGTCAGGTAACATTACCTTTCATCAAACAGACACTTGCTTGGCACAATCAGTTACCAGTTCATTCTGAGTTGTATCCACATTCCATATATTGTGGTGACTGGTGGTGAGCCTCGACTCTGAGCATGATAGGCTGTGGAGTGTGCTGTGCTGTGGCCACTGATACTTCAAGTTATTACTTGGCCATTCAAGAGAAAAGTGTTGTCTGTTCTTGAAAGGTAATGTTTGCTGATGGCTGGAATACCTATGTAAATTTCAAGTAACTAACTAATATTTTGTCACGATATAGTCTCATACACACTAATGTTGATGTCGATATACGAGTCCATGTCTTATTTATTGTTTTAAAGTCAGTTGTGGTGGTCGAGTTATGTTGTGGACGAGCAAAACACATGAAGAAGCAGGTACTTGTTATAATCAGCGCCGGTTCTCTACCAACTGTCTTTGGCATTTTTTTCAATAAAGCTAAAGTTCCATGTCAGTCTTAAAGTGTCATTGAAAAATTGTTTATTTTTTTGTGGGTTTGTGTACCCTTAACAAGGTCACTGTTTTGATGGTTGTTCATGCTGAAAGTTGGTCCAACTCACTACCTACACAGGTAACTTGTGACCACTGGTGGGCCCTCATGGAAGGCCTAACAGTAAAGAATTTCAGTCTGAGAAAATTAAACGAACCTGATACGAGGTAAGTCTGAAAAGGGCACAATTTTGTTTAGTTGTCGTAGTCACCAGCATCGTTCCAGCTGAAACGCTTGTTACTCCCCCCACAAGAGGAATGTGTCAACCAATCCTCCAAGCGATTTCAGGCACAGACTTTTGAGTTCACTTCAGTTTTCAGGTGTTGTGGACCTCTGCTCTTGCTAGCTTAGAGAGATGTCACACCCTGAACGTTGGCGGGCACTTCCCTCACCTGTCACCACAACACACTACCTTCTCCTTGGTTACTTTTCGTGTCTCAGAAGTGAACTTGGTTTCCCTTATATACATACATGCATACATACATACATATATATATCTATAAATATATACATACATATATATGCATTAAAATTGATGTTCAGACCTGTCTTTTAGTGAAACCGTTCCTGATTGTAACGTCACCACTCACTCATCCAGGTCTTGCCTCTCATTAATGGCTGATTAATCCACTCTACTGCGTCGTTTCATTCCATTTTGAGTTTTTGTGGCGTAACCTTATCAATCGTTTAATGTTTTCGGTCAGACTGAATTTCGGACACTTTGCATGTCTTTTTTTATATAATTTTTTTCTTTTTCTTTGATGTTTCTTGCTTTTTTATATTTCCAGGTGTTTTGCATGCTTTTGATCATGTTGGTGACAGTAGGAGTGTGCATGTTGAAAACCTCTTATGACAACACTGTCACGACTTATTACGAGAGCGCCGATGTACGACCTTTGTCTTACTGGAAGAAGATTACTATTTAGACATGAGATAGTTATCCCAGCCTGAACACCTTGGCAGCTTGGAACAAAACCAATCCAAATCTGCAGCCATTTTCATTAAGCTTTCAATTATTTTATGTAGAGGAGGAATTTCATGGGCCTTTTAATTAGTTGCTTTGTACGACTTTGTTACTGCTGAACACTGTACATAATTACCTTCTCTTCTCTGTACATTTATTCTATAATCGTTAAGTAACAAGTGAATAAATTCGATGTACACCATACAGCTTTATTTTTCTCCTTGATTTGCTGGCACCATAATTAGTGTGTTTATCTTGCAAGCACTGGAAAAGGTGAAGTAAACATAGTATATTATGATTTATTTATTCATTCATATTGCAGAACGTTAGGTCATTTCAGTTTTAATTATTTTTGCATGAATAAGCTTTTATCATGGTTTATTATAGCGTGCCTTTGTATCTAGAAAACATTGCGTGTTCCGGAGGTCAAGGTTGATTGGGTAAAGATCAAGGGTGATGAAGGCATTACTAAAGCTGCCATAACACCCACACACTCACCAACACCACCTCAGGCACGAGTGGGTGGGGATGGAGGTGGTGATAAATGGTGCTAATATATCTTAATGGTACACACAGAATGAGCCATTTATTAAACTGCTATTGTCATACTGGTAGCCTGAAGATAAGCTATGATGGAGGGTAGCAGGTCCATCTGTGGTCATGTAGTTGAGAGGTGGAATACAGTGTTATAATGGGTCACTACCACCCGAAACACACCTTACTGATCACACTGGTAGAGAAAGACGGTGAAAAACGAAAGCTGACAGTCACGATGGTGTGTAGTGTGTGTGAGTGGACAGAAATGAGTTAAAGAAGGGAAAAATATCAAATTAATTCACGAGGTAGATAAAACTGTGGTTGAAATGATGATCATGTGGTTTCAGCTTCACCATAAACAGATGCTCATTGTAGCATAAAAATGGTGTCAGAACGGCAACAAAATATGAATAGACAGTTTTGTATATGAAATTACATATCGTAAAACATAATGCATTGGATAGCATCAAATTAATAGAATGAGTAATACAAAAACGTTGCTTCATGTTTGTTATTGGTTTCCGTGAAGTGGGATTGCCAAGCGAGGCCAGGCGAGGTGAGGGCGTGAGGCGTCAGTGTTGCTTCAGGCGTTGGTGAGGCAAGTGGTAGCTGTCTGGTGCTCTGCTAAGTTAACGTGTTCCTCCTACTACATCCCAGTACAAGGTTCAATATACCTACATGCATGGTGCTTAATTATAACTCTATTCAAGCTATTTAAACCCAAGAAAATTAGCTCATTAAAGCTTCAAGTGTCGATCAGCAAGTTGTAAACATTGACGAACTTTTGAAAAATACAAAACATCTCGAATTGATAAGAAAAAACACTAATAAACATTACATTTATGACAGTGATCTTAAATGTTAATGAATGTGTTCACTGCATTCTAAAAACAACAATCAAGAATTATAATACAAATCTTCAAGGATAAAATTCTCAATAAGTGAAAAGAGTACAGTGTGTGTGTATTTGTACGTGGGTGTGTGTACGTGGGAGTGGGTGTACGTACGTGGGAGTGTGTACGTGCGTGTGTATACCTGGGAGTGTGTACGCGGGAGTCTGTATACGTGGGAGTGTGTGGGAGGGAATTATTAATGGGAGTGTTTTATTCCGTTTGTGTTAGTTTATTAGATTGATTTTGAGAGAGAGAGAGAGAGAGAGAGAGAGAGAGAGAGAGAGAGAGAGAGAGAGAGAGAGAGAGAGAGAGAGAGAGAGAGAGAGAGAGAGAGAGAGAGAGAGAGAGAGAAACTGCATCCGTACTGAAAGAAAAAAATTGAAAAAAGACTGTAACAAAAGAAGACAAAACAGTGACATCTTTTGGGTAAAAAAGACGAGAGGAAAAAACTGGAATAAGGAAGAAGCTACGTGTGTGTGTGTGTGTGTGTGTGTGTGTGTGTGTGTTCACTATGGCTTGCTCCGTCCTCCACCACCTCCTCCTCGTCTTCCTCATCGTCCTCCTCCTCCTCATGGAACTCTCTCATAATGGTGAGTAGACGAGAATAGTGTAAAGCAAAGTGTATTATTTATATTATTAATGTTGGATAACAGACAGGTAGACAGGAAAGCAGGTACAGGTGGCCAGGTAAGCAGGTAAGCAGATAACAACAATTCACACCTTGAAAACAAATATCAATAATTAATAGTCTCTGAAAGGCAAGTCATGAAGGGTTAGACACACCTGGAGGAAAAAAACCTGAAAATGAAAACATATAATAACATAGATTTAACACTCACCACGTCACGTCCCACGGAGCCTCTTTTACCTCCTCCTCTGATGGACGAAGAGGAGGAGGAGGAAGAGGTTGGTGTCTAGGAGGTGGAGGAGGGTGAGGGGGGGCCACCGCAAGGTACTACAAGGTACTATAGTCCGGGTGTGTGTTGAATGTCACCACACTTTCGAGTGCTATTACGGCCACACTTGAAGTGAGCACATCATTTTTTTAACGTTTATGGAACCACTACCGAGTCTTCTACATGATATGTGAGTTTCGTGTTTGTACGTGACACGGACCTATTCTCCGGTTTAACCAAAAGTAGAAATAAGGCGCTGTAATTATTAGTGAAATGTTGGCTTGTGTTTTGGCGCCAAACGTGCGTGGGCGTGGGCATGGGTGGGGATGACCAGCAGTCTTAGGGAAGTGATGAAGTGTTAAATCCATGAGGTACGTTATATCGGGATTTTTTTTATACTTCATTTATTTTTCCCTTAGCCAGTACCATTTCAATGTAAAAAAAAAAAAAATCACACGGCATTAACACTAAATTCGCTATATATTACGACATTAACACTAAAATTCGCTATATAACACAACATTAACACTGATTTTGTTATATAATACGTCATTAACAGTAAATTAACACTGATTTTACACATAATACGGCAGCCTTTTGAACACTAATAATTACGGTTTGAGGCTTAACATCACAGTCCTTACCGCAGAAAACACTTAAACAATCACTACGTAGCGTTAAAATCACTCTAATTATCTTTCTCCATTTGTATAATATCTTTCTTATCAAAATTAAGAATATTCACACTTTACACCTTCACTGATCACGCGCCATTTTTCAACTGAGCCGGGGAGGGAAGACCAGCGGGGAGGGACTCTGAAAACAATAGCCGATATGAAACAATGAATTTGATTGGCTCAAGAAGTATTGTGTGTATAAGACAATGAATGCTATTGGCTATGCTTTCACTAGTGTCCGCTAGATGTCACCCCCGTCATACAAATTTCCCGCCATATTTCAACTGAGCGGGGGAGGGAGGAGCTGGGGAAAGACTAAACCATGGCTGCCAGCCTGGCTGCCCGAGTAATTGTTACTCTGTGTATTTATTCAATTTACAAAGTAATTAATAATTTGTTTTATACGTAATTGAACGAGTGAAGTGTGTGAAGAGAGCTGAACAAGTATCTGAGGTTGAATTTGCAGTGTGTTATTAAGGTAAGGAGATATAATGAGTGCTTAACCTAACCATATATTAACCACTATTATTATTATCATTATTATTATTATTATTATTATTGGTGTTATTATTGGTGTTATTTTGCATCTTCACCAGAATGATATAGAGTAAAGTCAGGCACCCCCCACCCTGGTCCCTCACCTAACCGCCCACCCCTCCCTGACCCCCATACTTAACCGCCCACCCCTTCCTGGCCCCCATACTTAACCGCCCACATCACCCTGGCCCCTATACTTAACCGCCCACTACTCCCTGGCCCCTATACTTAACCGCCCACCCTTCCCTGGCCCCCATACTTAACCGCCCACCCCTCCCTGGCACCTATACTTAACCGCCCACCCTTCCCTGGCCCCTATACTTAACCGCCCACCCTTCCCTGGCCTCTATACTTAACTGCCCACCCTCTCTAGTCCTCATACTTAACCGCCTATCCCTCCTTAGCCCCCATACTTAACCGCCCATCCCCCCTGGCCCCTATACTTAACCGCCCACCCCTCCCTGGCCCCTATACTTAACCGCCCACCCCTCCCTGGCCCCTATACTTAACCGCCCATCCCCCCTGGCACCTATACTTAACCGCCCACCCCTCCCTGGCCCCTGACAGAAACCACCATACGCCACTGGTGTGTGTGTGTGTGTGTGTGTGTGTATGTGTGTGTGATTTTTTACCTTAATTTTGTGTATATTATATTTTATTTGTTTGCATGTGTACTGGTTTATTTGTATATTCATTTATTTATATTTATATCTATCAATATATTTGTGTATCAATCTACTTATGTGTCGAGAGAGAGAGAGAGAGAGAGAGAGAGAGAGAGAGAGAGAGAGAGAGAGAGAGAGAGAGAGAGAGAGAGAGAGAGAGATAACACGACCACAACAAACTAGACATAAACTTCAGTTACAGATCTCATTCTTCCTTTCCCTCACCTCGTTTTCCCCTCCAATACATACCTCTCCCACCCCTTTCCTCCATCATCTCTTCTCCTGTTCCTCTCTCCTTCTCTCCCTCGTGACATTAACAGTTCTTTTCTTTTTCTCTCTCTTTCTCTCTCTCTACCGTAGATAAGGAGTAAAGTTGTGTGTTTGTCATTCGTATGTTTGTTTGTTTGTTGCCTTTTGTTTGTCTTTGTTTCCCCTCGTCTCGTTTTCTTTACCATCTCATTTGTGTTTGGATTTTATTCTATCAATCAATTTAATTTTTAGTTTGGTTTTATTGCCTTGAATTGATGTATTTTTTATTCATGATTTTTTTTCTGTTAATCTACGAACGTTGATTTTGTGGTGTTGAAAAATAACTACTACTACTACTACTACTACTACAACTACTACAACTACAACTACAACTACAACTACAACTACAACCACTACTACTACAACCACCAACAACACCATCCCCTCTCGTCCGTCAGGTACAAACTCAATTAGCACCACCTGGTCTGACTAATAAGACTGTTAACACCTCCATCCAGCGTGTGGCCTTTTGGCAGGTAGCGAACACCTGTTAGTTTAATGCGTTAATTACATTGCCGCCCTCCACTGATTCGAGATAATTGCTTCAGGGAGGGAGGTGGCAGGTTAAGGATAAGGATAAGGATGGTGAAGGAAGGGCAGTCAGGGTAAGGATAGGGATGGGGAAGGAAGGGCAGTTTGGTTAAGGAAGAAAGGCAAGACAACATGTTAAGAAGGGAATGAATAGTAAATGTAATGTTGAGAGGAAGGTCCTGTGGAAATAATGTTTTTTTATTTTATTATTATTGTTATTATTTTTTTTTTTATCCTTTTTCACCCTTGCTTGCCTAATGAAGTAATGAAATAAGTAACCATCTTTAAATTTCCTCCTCCTCCTCCTCCTCCTCCTTCTCCTCCTCCTCCTCCTCCTCCTCCTCCTCCTCCTCCTCTTCCTCCTCCTCCTCCTCCTCCTCTTCCTCCTCCTCCTCCTCCTCCTCCTCCTCCTCCTCCTCCTCCTCCTCCTCCTCCTGCTCCATCACAGTGTTGATGTAATTGATTGCTAACATAACTGCTCAATTGATTGTTAACGCCAAACAAACATCAACAACGAAATTATACCATTGTCAACGTGCTGGTGATGAAACTGTTTGCTCTCTCTCTCTCTCTCTCTCTCTCTTCTCTCTCTCTCTCTCTCTCTCTCTCTCTCTCTCTCTCTCTCTCTCTCTCTCTCTCTCTCTCTCTCTCTCTCTCTCTCTCTCTCAATGTTTATAGTATACATAGAAGGCAGTGTTTGCAGTAAGACGCAATGTTTATGGATGTTTATAGCCAAGGTAATGTTTGTGGTGGGTAGGGCAAAAAATGTTTATAGTGGTACTGCTGAAAGGCCTTAACTGTCCCTTGCACTCCTCTCTTGGTACGAAAGTAAAAGGGATGGAGGGGGGTTGTAGCTCTCTCTCTATCTCTCTCGCTGTCTCTTTTTTCTCTCTCCCAAATTTATGGAAAACTTTGAAATATTACTTGAAGAATTATTACCAGCACGGAAAGAAATCATTGGTGTTTATTTATTTATCTATCTATTTATTTACTTACTCATTCTGTCACTCAGTTATTCATTTGTTTTTTGTTATATTCTATTATCACTATTTGAATTTTTTTTTTATATAGTAATCGAGCGTTGATAGTTCATGAGGAAACTTATTTTATTATTATTATTATTATTATTATATTACTATATATTTTTTTTACAAGACTGTCAATGTCCTTTACATAATTTAGGGTTCGTCGCGTCTCCTCTCCTTTCTCTTTTTCATGGATTCAAAAGCGAAAAAGAGAAAATATTGCTAATGAGGTGTGGCCAAAAGTTTAAATAGATTCTGTTCTATTTTTCTTCTTACTCTTTTCTTTCTGTTTTATATATTTTTTTTCATCCTCTTGATATTTATTTACCGACTAACCTTTCTTTTGTTTTTTTATATATTGTTTCATAATATAAAGTAATATTTAAACAATCTAAATATTCATACAAAGACAAGAAATAAATAAAAAAAATATATAAATGAATGAAACAATAAGTAAATTCTATTCTATTCTATTTATTGCGAGTTTCAGTTATACATATTTTTCTATATTTATTTTTTGTAAGTCTTATGACGTGTTCAATTGTCTGCCTTTGTATGACTATTAAGTTATTATTTTTATTTAATTGTAATAGGAGGAGGAGGAGAAAGAGGAGGAGGAGGAGGAGGAAGAAGAAGAGGAGCGAAATAGACTTTTAACTCATCTCACTTCCTTCATTTCTTTCTCCGTTTTTCTCTTCTGCCTAAGTTGAAAGTAATGGAAAGAGAGAGAGAGAGAGAGAGAGAGAGAGAGAGAGAGAGAGAGAGAGAGAGAGAGAGAGAGAGAGAGAGAGGGGGGGGGGGTCAAAGGGGAAATATAGATTTTTATATCTGTTAATGAAGCTGGAGAGAAAACTTCCTCTCGTTATCTCTCCCTTCTCTCTTAAATTTTCTCTCCATCTCTCCACATTTCTTATTCCTTCCCTTACCCTTTTACACCTCATCCTTCTCTCTCTCTCTCTCTCTCTCTCTCTCTCTCTCTCTCTCTCTCTCTCTCTCTCTCTCTCTCTCTCTCCCAATTTCCCGCCCTAAAAACCACTCCCTCCCTCCAGACTGCATTTGCATTGATGAGGGTTACACGTTAAGCATTTTTACGTAATAATAATAAAAAAATTGAGATCTGGTAATCAGTGATGGCTATGTGTGTGTGTGTGTGTGTGTGTGTGTGTGTGTGTGTGTGTGTGTGTGTGTGTGTGTGTGTGTGTGTGTGTGTGTGTGTGTGTGTGTGTGTGTGTGTGTGTGTGTCTTACGTTTTCTCTTCAACTCAACACATTATGAAGGGTGACGCGGGAAGACCACAATCTCATTACAACTTTACCTGTGTGTGTGTGTGTGTGTGTGTGTGTGTGTGTGTGTGTGTGTGTGTGTGTGTGTGTGTGTGTGTGTGTGTGTGTGTGTGTGTGTGTGTGTGTGTGTGTGTGTGTTCAACAGGTGTGCAGAGGGACAGCTATTTCCAGGAATTGAAGTTTTCCCATCATGTTTTTCCCTTCCTTTCCCCTCCTTTCCTCTTCTTCTTTTCTTCTTCTTCTTCTTCTTCTTCTTCTTCTTCTTCTTCTTCTTCTTCTTCTTCTTCTTCTTCTTCTTCTTTTCTTCCGTTTTTCTTATCATTTTATTAATTTTCTTTCATTTCTTTTCCTCCTCCTTTTCTTTGCCTTTTTTTTTTCTCTCCCTTCCTTCTTTCCTCCAAACTATACTATTTCCGTTCTTCACTTCCCTACTTTTCTCCCTCTTTACTCACCAATATTGCCTCATTTCCCTTCTTTTCTCCCTCACCTCCTTTCCCT
>JAXIVD010003516.1:2500-37500 GCA_036785275.1 Cancer borealis
AGTACGATGTAGTTACATTTATGTTTAGAAATAAAATATAAAGCATTTTAATATTGAAAGCATTAATATGTTTTTTTTATGACGAATATAAATTAAACCAGGACCCTTGGACATGATGTTGAATGCCTTAAAAAAAAAGTGTGTTAAGGTGATTTATTTTGGTCAACAGGTACCAAAGATTTCTGACCAAGCCCCCCAAAAATTACCTAACCTCCTGCAGTAACAAACAACACCTATGCTTTGTGGAAGTTACTTATTGATTTCTAGGGTTAAATTACTCTGTACTGAACCTGACCAGGGACGAAACAACACATAATATATACTAACATGACGGTCGTGGGATTAGCCGATTACAAATACATTACACGACCGTCTTGTAATGCAATTCTAATCAACAAATCCCACGTCCGTCATGTTAGTATACATTATTAACAAGGACTAAACAATTTCAATTACATTATACAACGTTCGTGTAAATATACTTTTCTCATTTTGTTGACGGTCGTGTATATATCATTTGCCATTAGATAGGGTAATGAGTGTGTTATATATGAATTATGAAAATCACTATTATTGTAGATATACCATTCACATTTATACTAAAGTATTATTGTTAATGTAGCGGCTTTCGCAGGCTTCCAATTAATGTGAACTGTTTTACAGGCATGGCAGGACATGCTTCCTCACCGGGGTGAACAGAAACCCGTATTTCCCGATGACGTTTATTGAAGCTCAGTCCTCTCTTTTGCCTCACCATGTCTGGCTATGCCATGTCTGGCTGGCTTTACCATGTCGTAAAGAACTGAAATATACATTTCCAGTCACAGAACGAATACACATACATTCTCATGGCATTGTCATACACTTCAAGTAATGCTTACAATCAATAAATCATCAAAATAGTCAATTTATACCTCAATATATAAGAAATAAACAGATCTCACCTCGATCACATCCTGCGAGCGCGCTTCTCTTGTCAGCAATGAGTGACGTGAACAAGTCTCTATAAGCAATGTGATCGCCTTTACTTATGAAACAGCTAGGCATCTACTGATCCTTCTTTACAGTATTTGAACCTTCTAAATATCTTTATATAAAGGAGATCAACAAAGAAATGATAAAATATACATACAGTTACATGGCTCCCCTAAATTGTGTAACTATTTACCTTATAAACTAAAAGACAATTTGCCTTAAAACTAATACTGGCACATCATAAGGCACTTAAATTACAAAGGCTCCTTGGCGGGGATACCCTGGTCTTCAACTTGATCACATTCTACCAAGAGAACAAGACTGTGGATAGGTCTTTCCATTATGTTTACACATCTTGTACGTTTTCCCTGATTGTCATTATTAGAATCTGCCATCATGAGCTTAACCTTTCTTACAAGACCGTCATTATCAGGCAAAGCTTCTATGACTCTACCCAATCTCCAACTGTTTCTTGGCAGATTGTGATCCTTTACAATAACAACATCATTGACCATAAGATTTCTTCGAGTTTTGGTCCATTTTTGTCTAACTTGCAAGGATTGCATGTACTCTCTTTTCCATCTTGACCAAAACTCATTAGCCAAATATTGCACCCTACGCCATCTTTTTCTACAGTACAAATCATTTCTCTCAAAGGTGTTTGGAAGAGGCAGCACTACCTTTGTTTTCATAGTCAGCAACATGTTAGGTGTTAAGGGCTCTAAGCCGTCAATCGTTAGAGGACGACCATTAACTATGGTTTCTGCTTCGACTAGAAATGTCCTCAAGGTCTCATCATCTAACTGACCACCATGCTGATCAAGTAACACTGACAATACATTCCTTACTGTTCGTATCTGCCTCTCCCATACACCATCCATATGGCTGGCATTGGGCACATTCATTTTAAAGTCTATCCAGTCGCACTGGTGCTTCATAAGTTCTTGTCTTACATTACTTGTCAAACATTTTTTAAGTTCAGTTTTGGCTCCCACAAAGTTCGTTCCTTGGTCACATCTCAACTGTCTAACTGGGCCTCGTCGCCCTACAAAACGACGGTAAGCATTGAGGAAAGAGCTTGTATCCATGCTGTTTGCTGTTTCAAGATGTACTGCTCTGGAAACCATGCAAATGAAAAGTACTCCGTATTTCTTTAGCTCGTTTCTACCCTGTTTAACAAAGAAGGGGCCAAAGAAATCAACTGCCAAATAAGTGAATGGAGGTGAGGGTTCCAGTCTATCTGTGGGCAAGTCTGCCATCTTTTGTTCTTGTGTGTCACTTCTAACTTTGCGGCAAATAACGCACTTGGAAATATGCCTAGACACAAGTGAAGATCCTCCTATAATCCAATAACCACATGATCTTATCTCATTTAAAGTTATACCCCTGCCTTGATGACTGACCCTTTCATGGTGATGGCATATGATGAGATCAGTGATGTGTGACTGTTTTGGAAGGATGGCTGGATGTTTTAGGGTATCTTGAACGTTAGCCTGTCTTAATCTTCCTCCTACTCTCATTATGCCATCCCTATCTATAAAGGGATCAAGTTTGTATAATGAACTTGTCCTGGCTACTGCTTTACCTCTCCTCTTGTCTTTACTGAATACAGAATCTTCAATGTTACCCTTTAGTATAGTTATTTCGCTTTGAAATGCCTCAACTTGAACTTGTCTTATTATTTCCTTCTCTGATTCTGCTATTTCTGCTACCGTCACTGGTACATATTGGCTTTGGCTGACTATAGTGTCACGGTTTCTGATACATTTGAATTTATACTGAAGCCTCAGGCATACAGCAATTGCTCTCTTAGCATGAAACCACTTAGAAAAATGTTCAAGCCTCTTTAAGAGGGGTGAAGACCTTTGCAGATACAGCATGGCATACAATCTTCTTTACCTCTGGATCATCATCATCTATAATCTTGCATCGAGGATAGTCAGTAATTTCATTCTGATTCCAAAGGAATTCTGGTCCTTTCCACCAGTTCTTGGTCTTAATTAATTCCTGTACTGTCATTCCTCGAGATGCATGATCAGCTGGGTTATTCTCTGTGTTTACATATTTCCACTGAGCAGGTGAGGTTTCGTCTCTAATTTGCTGTACTCTGTTAGCTACATACACATGAAATCTCTTTGACTCATTTGCTACGTAACCAAGGACGACTTTGCTGTCAGACCAAAACACTTCCTTTACATTTTTGTAGTTAAGTTCTTTCCTGAGTAATGCATGAACTCTAACTGACACGACTGCTGCTGTAAGTTCTAATCTGGGAATTGTGATGGATTTTAGAGGCGTGACACGCGATTTTGCCATGACTAAATCACAGTGTATCTTACCAGTTTCGTTAATCAATCTAATGTAAGAACACTGGCCATATCCATCTTTACAGGCATCTGAAAAGTGATGCAATTCAACATTCTTGACTTCTCCAAATGACTCAGGTTTATAGCATCTAGGTATTCTGAGGTCTTCCAACTTGTGCAACTCATTTCTCCATTTTACCCATTTAGATCTGACATTATCTGGCACCTCGTCATCCCAATTAGACCCACATTTACACAATTCTTGAAGGATTTGTTTGCCCACAAGAATAACAGGTGACACTAGACCTAACGGGTCATATACAGAGCTCACAGTGGACAAAATACCTCTTCTCGTAAGTGGTTTATCCTTCATCTGTATCCTAAATTGAAAAGTGTTAGACTCTATACACCATTGAATTCCCAGAGTTCTTTCCATGGGCAGTGTTTCTTTACTAAGATCTAAATTCTTAACAACATTCACTCTTTCATGAGGGGATGTTGTTTCTAGTACTTCCCTACTGTTGGACAAGAACTTATGAAGGTTGAAACCTCCCATGCTACATATTGCCTTGCTTTGTTTCATCAGAGTGACGGCTTCATTCACTGTTGCCACTGACTTAAGGCCATCATCAACATAAAAATCTGTTCTTATAAAATTTGCTGCATCAGAACCACACATATATTCATGGTCGTCTGCAGCCTCCTTTAATGCAAAATTGGCAACACTTGGAGACGATGTAGCACCAAACAAGTGAGCCGTCATTCTGTATTCAACAATTTCTTTAGTTACATCACCATTTTTCCACCAAAGGAACCTAAGCATGTCCCTCTGCTCTGGATTCACCTTCACTTGGTGGTACATTGCTTCTATATCACAAACAAATGCAATAGGTTCCTGCCTAAATCTGCAAAGTACCCCTACCAATTTGTTGGTGAGGTCTGGACCCTGTAACAAATGGCCATTTAAAGACTGACTTTTATAGTTTGCACTGCAGTCAAATACTACTCTGAGTTTCCCTGGTTTCTTAGAGTGATACACTCCATGATGTGGAATGTACCAAACTTGACCATCATCCTTATTTAGATCCTTCTTAGGCACAACCTCTGCATACCCTTTATCTATCATATTATCCAAGAACACTTTATAGTTATCATGGTGTTGTTTATCTTTGTCAAGTCTGCTTTTTAGCTTCATTAATCTATGCTCTGCCAAAGTTTTATTGTTTGGAAGCTTGACATTGTCGTTTTTAAGAGGAAGAGGCAACTCGTAATGCCTGTCTTCCAGCTGATGTACTCCAGCTTTCATTTTATTCATAAACCTTTTGTCTTCATACGATAATGGAACATCAGCTGACTTCCTTTCATTGAAATCAAGCTCAAACATACCTTTTACTTGGGAGGGATTTATTATCTCCTTAGTCCTTGATGGAACGACTAAGAAGCTTACCCTTTTTTCCTGATTTATCTCGACCTCTTGTACAAATGTTCTAAATACTGTCAGGATATTATCTTCTAAGCCTTGACTAACAGCAACCCTTCCTTGGATGCCCCATCCTAACTCTGTTCTTATCCCACAGGGCTCTCCAGACTCCCCTGTGATTACTTCCCTGTGCTCTATTGCTTCATTACAATTCACTCCAATCAGAAGTCCTATTTCTACATCTGACCTATATGGCATGAGTTTAGAAGCAATTAGAGATAAGTGGGACCACCCTTCTGCTGTCTCCCTTCTAGGAATCTGATCTCGTCGTGCTGGGATATTCTCTCTAGAGTATGCATGTGGAAGCTCTATATCTTGTTCATCATAGATGCCTTGTACTATAAGTCCAGAGACTTTATTACACACAATTGTCTCTTCTCCATTTATTGTGGAAGTTTGCAAAGAAATTTGCGGTCCACTCACTCCCACCTCATCTAAGAGACTTTGCTTCACGAAGCAAGCATCAGATTGATTGTCCAACAATGCATACACTAACACTTTATTCCCTTCATTACCTTCTTGGTACATCCACACTGGTACTATTAAACTGTGTGTGTCTCCAGCAACTGACTGTTTGACCTTAACCTCATTTATTACAACTGGTCTTTCATCGTTTTTCTTGAGATCATTTACCCGTTCTGGTCTTTCTTGAGTCTGAGATCTTAAAGCATCATTATGGAGAACGGTGGGATGGAATCTCTGACATACCTTACATGATTTCTTTCTCCTACAGTCTTTCTTTATGTGACCCCAATTTAAACATCCTGCACATAATCTTTTTTCTTTGATAAATGTAAACTTTGTATCAGGATCAAGTTTTACAAATAGTTTACAATTTTCTAAATCATGCTCCTCTTTACAGTAGCGACAAAATTGTCTCTTTCCTTCCTTTCCTTTAAAGTCTTGTTTCATAGTCTCTACATTTACTTTACTGTTAAAGGAACTAGCTGTCCTTTCCTCAGATGGTTTTGTAATGAAACCTTTACTTCCTCTAAATTTAGTCATGGTATATGACCTATTACTCTTATTCCTGTTCAAGCTTGCATTGCCTTTACCACTGTCATTTGCTTCCATGACCACAGCATTGTATGAAATAAAAGGATCACATGCTGCATGAGCTTGTGAGTTGATGAATTTACAAAAACTTTCAAAGGGTGGGTACTGCCCTGGCCCATACTGAGAACTGCCATAACAATGTTTACTTAATTTTGCATTCCAACTATTAATTATGGATCTAGGAAGTTTTGTTAGTAATTTCCTATGTTCTCTGGGATCATTAAGGAATGACAAGTGAGGAATAGAATGCATAGCTGCCCTACAACATTCTAAAAAATCTGAAAACTTCATTAGGGCTGGACCATCGTCTTGAGGAATTTGTGGCCATCCTGACAACCTTTTCATGTAAGCATTGGCAACTACACTTTCATTTCCAAATCTTTGCCAGAGAATTCTCTTTGCTGTGTCATAATCTTGGTTAGTATTCAAATACATTAACATTCTTATGGCTTCCTTTGCCTCACCACTTGTATATTTGTCAAGATATGCAAGTCTCTCTGATGCATCAGTTGTCCTAACTTCCACAAAGGTTTTAAACTTTTTTATCCAGAGTGGAAATTCCATGGGTTCTCCACTAAAAATTGGAGGCTCTATTGGAGGTAAACTCCATCCTTGAACAGGTATATAAGTAACAGGATTACTACCAGGAGTGGAAAGAGACTGACAGGACTGTTTGACATTATTAGTAGGAATATAGTTACTAGGAGGTATGAAACTATGAGTTAAGGGGTTGAGATTCATTGCTTGAGCATTAACGTTTGTACTTCTACTAACACCTAATCCTTCCTCATTCATTAGACTATGAGATTTACCCTTAGATCCATGTTTAGGGAAGAATGTAACACATTTATGAGGCATGGCTTCATCTATCTCTGAATCAGACTGCAGTAGCGATACATCTTTGCTTTGTACCTCTAAATATTGTTGAAGATGTTGTTGCCTCCCTACACTTTCATCATCACTTGGAAGCATCCCTCTATCATCCTCTTCAACTTCATTTAGAGCTTCAAGTTCTGCACTGACAGCTGCTATGTCTCTCATTTTTTCTCTTTTGGCTAATTCAGCTGGACTCTTTGCCACTAACGCCTGTGCCTCAGCTGTACTCTTTGCCACTAACGCCTGTGCCTCAGCTACATTATCATGATGTTCTATTTCTGCTTTAAGCACGGCCAATTTAGCTGCCGCTTCTTGCCTTCTTAGTAATGATGCAGAGGAAGCCTTAGATGCTTTAGAATGTCTACTAGAACCTTTACTAGCATGAGAAAATACAGATTCTTTACCACTTAGTACTTCTAATTTCTTACTCTTTAAATCCTTTACAGTTTCTTGGTGAATCTGTTCATCTACTTTAAGGTTCTCTAACTCATCTAACTCATCCGACTCTTCTTGCTTAAGATCTTTAAGTTCCATACATGCACTAACATAGTTAACATACAATTCCATTTCTTCATCAGACATTTTGATTAAGTGCATGAGACTGGATGCTTCTTCCATACCTTTACCAATTCTGTTTACAAATTATTTCCATTTGCGTTGAAAGAACCCCACCTTCTCTATAACTTGACTAATTTTATACTCCTTCCCTTTCGCGGTTGGCAATCTCTCCCTAGCACCTCCAACATGGCTCTGTACGCCTCTACCCGCCTGCCATTCCCTCTCATCTTCAATCAGACCACCTACGGCACCTTTCTCCTCAATATTAGACATTATTAAAAAATATACTGAGGGAGTAGCTACACTGAAAGAATTTCCTGACTTCTAGATTACCCACTCTATTCAATTCTATTTTAGGGCAATATTACCATATAGGAACTGTTACAGTATAGCTACAATCTCTTGCCTGTGACCTTGATGCATTATAAGATGGAGGCTGTGGGGGTGGCGTTGTTGTGGGTGCGGCTTGTATCCGGGGCAGAAATGCTGACACAAGGGATTTCTTAGGGTGAGGTGGCGTCCCTTCGTCTCGTAGCAATCTTCACATTTGTTGAGACGAGTTCTTTACTGTAGCGGCTTTCGCAGGCTTCCAATTAATGTGAACTGTTTTACAGGCATGGCAGGACATGCTTCCTCACCGGGGTGAACAGAAACCCGTATTTCCCGATGACGTTTATTGAAGCTCAGTCCTCTCTTTTGCCTCACCATGTCTGGCTATGCCATGTCTGGCTGGCTTTACCATGTCGTAAAGAACTGAAATATACATTTCCAGTCACAGAACGAATACACATACATTCTCATGGCATTGTCATACACTTCAAGTAATGCTTACAATCAATAAATCATCATAACAGTAAATTTATACCACAATATATAAGAAATAAACAGATCTCACCTCGATCACATCCTGCGAGCGCGCTTCTCTTGTCAGCAATGAGTGACGTGAACATATCTCTATAAGCAATGTGATCGCCTTTACTTATGAAACAGCTAGGCATCTACTGATCCTTCTTTACAGTATTTGAACCTTCTAAATATCTTTATATAAAGGAGATCAACAAAGAAATGATAAAATATACATACAGTTACATGGCTCCCCTAAATTGTGTAACTATTTACCTTATAAACTAAAAGACAATTTGCCTTAAAACTAATACTGGCACATCATAAGGCACTTAAATTACAAAGGCTCCTTGGCGGGGATACCCTGGTCTTCAACTTGATCACATTCTACCAAGAGAACAAGACTGTGGATAGGTCTTTCCATTATGTTTACACATCTTGTACGTTTTCCCTGATTGTCATTATTAGAATCTGCCATCATGAGCTTAACCTTTCTTACAAGACCGTCATTATCAGGCAAAGCTTCTATGACTCTACCCAATCTCCAACTGTTTCTTGGCAGATTGTGATCCTTTACAATAACAACATCATTGACCATAAGATTTCTTCGAGTTTTGGTCCATTTTTGTCTAACTTGCAAGGATTGCATGTACTCTCTTTTCCATCTTGACCAAAACTCATTAGCCAAATATTGCACCCTACGCCATCTTTTTCTACAGTACAAATCATTTCTCTCAAAGGTGTTTGGAAGAGGCAGCACTACCTTTGTTTTCATAGTCAGCAACATGTTAGGTGTTAAGGGCTCTAAGCCGTCAATCGTTAGAGGACGACCATTAACTATGGTTTCTGCTTCGACTAGAAATGTCCTCAAGGTCTCATCATCTAACTGACCACCATGCTGATCAAGTAACACTGACAATACATTCCTTACTGTTCGTATCTGCCTCTCCCATACACCATCCATATGGCTGGCATTGGGCACATTCATTTTAAAGTCTATCCAGTCGCACTGGTGCTTCATAAGTTCTTGTCTTACATTACTTGTCAAACATTTTTTAAGTTCAGTTTTGGCTCCCACAAAGTTCGTTCCTTGGTCACATCTCAACTGTCTAACTGGGCCTCGTCGCCCTACAAAACGACGGTAAGCATTGAGGAAAGAGCTTGTATCCATGCTGTTTGCTGTTTCAAGATGTACTGCTCTGGAAACCATGCAAATGAAAAGTACTCCGTATTTCTTTAGCTCGTTTCTACCCTGTTTAACAAAGAAGGGGCCAAAGAAATCAACTGCCAAATAAGTGAATGGAGGTGAGGGTTCCAGTCTATCTGTGGGCAAGTCTGCCATCTTTTGTTCTTGTGTGTCACTTCTAACTTTGCGGCAAATAACGCACTTGGAAATATGCCTAGACACAAGTGAAGATCCTCCTATAATCCAATAACCACATGATCTTATCTCATTTAAAGTTATACCCCTGCCTTGATGACTGACCCTTTCATGGTGATGGCATATGATGAGATCAGTGATGTGTGACTGTTTTGGAAGGATGGCTGGATGTTTTAGGGTATCTTGAACGTTAGCCTGTCTTAATCTTCCTCCTACTCTCATTATGCCATCCCTATCTATAAAGGGATCAAGTTTGTATAATGAACTTGTCCTGGCTACTGCTTTACCTCTCCTCTTGTCTTTACTGAATACAGAATCTTCAATGTTACCCTTTAGTATAGTTATTTCGCTTTGAAATGCCTCAACTTGAACTTGTCTTATTATTTCCTTCTCTGATTCTGCTATTTCTGCTACCGTCACTGGTACATATTGGCTTTGGCTGACTATAGTGTCACGGTTTCTGATACATTTGAATTTATACTGAAGCCTCAGGCATACAGCAATTGCTCTCTTAGCATGAAACCACTTAGAAAAATGTTCAAGCCTCTTTAAGAGGGGTGAAGACCTTTGCAGATACAGCATGGCATACAATCTTCTTTACCTCTGGATCATCATCATCTATAATCTTGCATCGAGGATAGTCAGTAATTTCATTCTGATTCCAAAGGAATTCTGGTCCTTTCCACCAGTTCTTGGTCTTAATTAATTCCTGTACTGTCATTCCTCGAGATGCATGATCAGCTGGGTTATTCTCTGTGTTTACATATTTCCACTGAGCAGGTGAGGTTTCGTCTCTAATTTGCTGTACTCTGTTAGCTACATACACATGAAATCTCTTTGACTCATTTGCTACGTAACCAAGGACGACTTTGCTGTCAGACCAAAACACTTCCTTTACATTTTTGTAGTTAAGTTCTTTCCTGAGTAATGCATGAACTCTAACTGACACGACTGCTGCTGTAAGTTCTAATCTGGGAATTGTGATGGATTTTAGAGGCGTGACACGCGATTTTGCCATGACTAAATCACAGTGTATCTTACCAGTTTCGTTAATCAATCTAATGTAAGAACACTGGCCATATCCATCTTTACAGGCATCTGAAAAGTGATGCAATTCAACATTCTTGACTTCTCCAAATGACTCAGGTTTATAGCATCTAGGTATTCTGAGGTCTTCCAACTTGTGCAACTCATTTCTCCATTTTACCCATTTAGATCTGACATTATCTGGCACCTCGTCATCCCAATTAGACCCACATTTACACAATTCTTGAAGGATTTGTTTGCCCACAAGAATAACAGGTGACACTAGACCTAACGGGTCATATACAGAGCTCACAGTGGACAAAATACCTCTTCTCGTAAGTGGTTTATCCTTCATCTGTATCCTAAATTGAAAAGTGTTAGACTCTATACACCATTGAATTCCCAGAGTTCTTTCCATGGGCAGTGTTTCTTTACTAAGATCTAAATTCTTAACAACATTCACTCTTTCATGAGGGGATGTTGTTTCTAGTACTTCCCTACTGTTGGACAAGAACTTATGAAGGTTGAAACCTCCCATGCTACATATTGCCTTGCTTTGTTTCATCAGAGTGACGGCTTCATTCACTGTTGCCACTGACTTAAGGCCATCATCAACATAAAAATCTGTTCTTATAAAATTTGCTGCATCAGAACCACACATATATTCATGGTCGTCTGCAGCCTCCTTTAATGCAAAATTGGCAACACTTGGAGACGATGTAGCACCAAACAAGTGAGCCGTCATTCTGTATTCAACAATTTCTTTAGTTACATCACCATTTTTCCACCAAAGGAACCTAAGCATGTCCCTCTGCTCTGGATTCACCTTCACTTGGTGGTACATTGCTTCTATATCACAAACAAATGCAATAGGTTCCTGCCTAAATCTGCAAAGTACCCCTACCAATTTGTTGGTGAGGTCTGGACCCTGTAACAAATGGCCATTTAAAGACTGACTTTTATAGTTTGCACTGCAGTCAAATACTACTCTGAGTTTCCCTGGTTTCTTAGAGTGATACACTCCATGATGTGGAATGTACCAAACTTGACCATCATCCTTATTTAGATCCTTCTTAGGCACAACCTCTGCATACCCTTTATCTATCATATTATCCAAGAACACTTTATAGTTATCATGGTGTTGTTTATCTTTGTCAAGTCTGCTTTTTAGCTTCATTAATCTATGCTCTGCCAAAGTTTTATTGTTTGGAAGCTTGACATTGTCGTTTTTAAGAGGAAGAGGCAACTCGTAATGCCTGTCTTCCAGCTGATGTACTCCAGCTTTCATTTTATTCATAAACCTTTTGTCTTCATACGATAATGGAACATCAGCTGACTTCCTTTCATTGAAATCAAGCTCAAACATACCTTTTACTTGGGAGGGATTTATTATCTCCTTAGTCCTTGATGGAACGACTAAGAAGCTTACCCTTTTTTCCTGATTTATCTCGACCTCTTGTACAAATGTTCTAAATACTGTCAGGATATTATCTTCTAAGCCTTGACTAACAGCAACCCTTCCTTGGATGCCCCATCCTAACTCTGTTCTTATCCCACAGGGCTCTCCAGACTCCCCTGTGATTACTTCCCTGTGCTCTATTGCTTCATTACAATTCACTCCAATCAGAAGTCCTATTTCTACATCTGACCTATATGGCATGAGTTTAGAAGCAATTAGAGATAAGTGGGACCACCCTTCTGCTGTCTCCCTTCTAGGAATCTGATCTCGTCGTGCTGGGATATTCTCTCTAGAGTATGCATGTGGAAGCTCTATATCTTGTTCATCATAGATGCCTTGTACTATAAGTCCAGAGACTTTATTACACACAATTGTCTCTTCTCCATTTATTGTGGAAGTTTGCAAAGAAATTTGCGGTCCACTCACTCCCACCTCATCTAAGAGACTTTGCTTCACGAAGCAAGCATCAGATTGATTGTCCAACAATGCATACACTAACACTTTATTCCCTTCATTACCTTCTTGGTACATCCACACTGGTACTATTAAACTGTGTGTGTCTCCAGCAACTGACTGTTTGACCTTAACCTCATTTATTACAACTGGTCTTTCATCGTTTTTCTTGAGATCATTTACCCGTTCTGGTCTTTCTTGAGTCTGAGATCTTAAAGCATCATTATGGAGAACGGTGGGATGGAATCTCTGACATACCTTACATGATTTCTTTCTCCTACAGTCTTTCTTTATGTGACCCCAATTTAAACATCCTGCACATAATCTTTTTTCTTTGATAAATGTAAACTTTGTATCAGGATCAAGTTTTACAAATAGTTTACAATTTTCTAAATCATGCTCCTCTTTACAGTAGCGACAAAATTGTCTCTTTCCTTCCTTTCCTTTAAAGTCTTGTTTCATAGTCTCTACATTTACTTTACTGTTAAAGGAACTAGCTGTCCTTTCCTCAGATGGTTTTGTAATGAAACCTTTACTTCCTCTAAATTTAGTCATGGTATATGACCTATTACTCTTATTCCTGTTCAAGCTTGCATTGCCTTTACCACTGTCATTTGCTTCCATGACCACAGCATTGTATGAAATAAAAGGATCACATGCTGCATGAGCTTGTGAGTTGATGAATTTACAAAAACTTTCAAAGGGTGGGTACTGCCCTGGCCCATACTGAGAACTGCCATAACAATGTTTACTTAATTTTGCATTCCAACTATTAATTATGGATCTAGGAAGTTTTGTTAGTAATTTCCTATGTTCTCTGGGATCATTAAGGAATGACAAGTGAGGAATAGAATGCATAGCTGCCCTACAACATTCTAAAAAATCTGAAAACTTCATTAGGGCTGGACCATCGTCTTGAGGAATTTGTGGCCATCCTGACAACCTTTTCATGTAAGCATTGGCAACTACACTTTCATTTCCAAATCTTTGCCAGAGAATTCTCTTTGCTGTGTCATAATCTTGGTTAGTATTCAAATACATTAACATTCTTATGGCTTCCTTTGCCTCACCACTTGTATATTTGTCAAGATATGCAAGTCTCTCTGATGCATCAGTTGTCCTAACTTCCACAAAGGTTTTAAACTTTTTTATCCAGAGTGGAAATTCCATGGGTTCTCCACTAAAAATTGGAGGCTCTATTGGAGGTAAACTCCATCCTTGAACAGGTATATAAGTAACAGGATTACTACCAGGAGTGGAAAGAGACTGACAGGACTGTTTGACATTATTAGTAGGAATATAGTTACTAGGAGGTATGAAACTATGAGTTAAGGGGTTGAGATTCATTGCTTGAGCATTAACGTTTGTACTTCTACTAACACCTAATCCTTCCTCATTCATTAGACTATGAGATTTACCCTTAGATCCATGTTTAGGGAAGAATGTAACACATTTATGAGGCATGGCTTCATCTATCTCTGAATCAGACTGCAGTAGCGATACATCTTTGCTTTGTACCTCTAAATATTGTTGAAGATGTTGTTGCCTCCCTACACTTTCATCATCACTTGGAAGCATCCCTCTATCATCCTCTTCAACTTCATTTAGAGCTTCAAGTTCTGCACTGACAGCTGCTATGTCTCTCATTTTTTCTCTTTTGGCTAATTCAGCTGGACTCTTTGCCACTAACGCCTGTGCCTCAGCTGTACTCTTTGCCACTAACGCCTGTGCCTCAGCTACATTATCATGATGTTCTATTTCTGCTTTAAGCACGGCCAATTTAGCTGCCGCTTCTTGCCTTCTTAGTAATGATGCAGAGGAAGCCTTAGATGCTTTAGAATGTCTACTAGAACCTTTACTAGCATGAGAAAATACAGATTCTTTACCACTTAGTACTTCTAATTTCTTACTCTTTAAATCCTTTACAGTTTCTTGGTGAATCTGTTCATCTACTTTAAGGTTCTCTAACTCATCTAACTCATCCGACTCTTCTTGCTTAAGATCTTTAAGTTCCATACATGCACTAACATAGTTAACATACAATTCCATTTCTTCATCAGACATTTTGATTAAGTGCATGAGACTGGATGCTTCTTCCATACCTTTACCAATTCTGTTTACAAATTATTTCCATTTGCGTTGAAAGAACCCCACCTTCTCTATAACTTGACTAATTTTATACTCCTTCCCTTTCGCGGTTGGCAATCTCTCCCTAGCACCTCCAACATGGCTCTGTACGCCTCTACCCGCCTGCCATTCCCTCTCATCTTCAATCAGACCACCTACGGCACCTTTCTCCTCAATATTAGACATTATTAAAAAATATACTGAGGGAGTAGCTACACTGAAAGAATTTCCTGACTTCTAGATTACCCACTCTATTCAATTCTATTTTAGGGCAATATTACCATATAGGAACTGTTACAGTATAGCTACAATCTCTTGCCTGTGACCTTGATGCATTATAAGATGGAGGCTGTGGGGGTGGCGTTGTTGTGGGTGCGGCTTGTATCCGGGGCAGAAATGCTGACACAAGGGATTTCTTAGGGTGAGGTGGCGTCCCTTCGTCTCGTAGCAATCTTCACATTTGTTGAGACGAGTTCTTTACTGTAGCGGCTTTCGCAGGCTTCCAATTAATGTGAACTGTTTTACAGGCATGGCAGGACATGCTTCCTCACCGGGGTGAACAGAAACCCGTATTTCCCGATGACGTTTATTGAAGCTCAGTCCTCTCTTTTGCCTCACCATGTCTGGCTATGCCATGTCTGGCTGGCTTTACCATGTCGTAAAGAACTGAAATATACATTTCCAGTCACAGAACGAATACACATACATTCTCATGGCATTGTCATACACTTCAAGTAATGCTTACAATCAATAAATCATCATAACAGTAAATTTATACCACAATATATAAGAAATAAACAGATCTCACCTCGATCACATCCTGCGAGCGCGCTTCTCTTGTCAGCAATGAGTGACGTGAACATATCTCTATAAGCAATGTGATCGCCTTTACTTATGAAACAGCTAGGCATCTACTGATCCTTCTTTACAGTATTTGAACCTTCTAAATATCTTTATATAAAGGAGATCAACAAAGAAATGATAAAATATACATACAGTTACATGGCTCCCCTAAATTGTGTAACTATTTACCTTATAAACTAAAAGACAATTTGCCTTAAAACTAATACTGGCACATCATAAGGCACTTAAATTACAAAGGCTCCTTGGCGGGGATACCCTGGTCTTCAACTTGATCACATTCTACCAAGAGAACAAGACTGTGGATAGGTCTTTCCATTATGTTTACACATCTTGTACGTTTTCCCTGATTGTCAATATTAGAATCTGCCATCATGAGCTTAACCTTTCTTACAAGACCGTCATTATCAGGCAAAGCTTCTATGACTCTACCCAATCTCCAACTGTTTCTTGGCAGATTGTGATCCTTTACAATAACAACATCATTGACCATAAGATTTCTTCGAGTTTTGGTCCATTTTTGTCTAACTTGCAAGGATTGCATGTACTCTCTTTTCCATCTTGACCAAAACTCATTAGCCAAATATTGCACCCTACGCCATCTTTTTCTACAGTACAAATCATTTCTCTCAAAGGTGTTTGGAAGAGGCAGCACTACCTTTGTTTTCATAGTCAGCAACATGTTAGGTGTTAAGGGCTCTAAGCCGTCAATCGTTAGAGGACGACCATTAACTATGGTTTCTGCTTCGACTAGAAATGTCCTCAAGGTCTCATCATCTAACTGACCACCATGCTGATCAAGTAACACTGACAATACATTCCTTACTGTTCGTATCTGCCTCTCCCATACACCATCCATATGGCTGGCATTGGGCACATTCATTTTAAAGTCTATCCAGTCGCACTGGTGCTTCATAAGTTCTTGTCTTACATTACTTGTCAAACATTTTTTAAGTTCAGTTTTGGCTCCCACAAAGTTCGTTCCTTGGTCACATCTCAACTGTCTAACTGGGCCTCGTCGCCCTACAAAACGACGGTAAGCATTGAGGAAAGAGCTTGTATCCATGCTGTTTGCTGTTTCAAGATGTACTGCTCTGGAAACCATGCAAATGAAAAGTACTCCGTATTTCTTTAGCTCGTTTCTACCCTGTTTAACAAAGAAGGGGCCAAAGAAATCAACTGCCAAATAAGTGAATGGAGGTGAGGGTTCCAGTCTATCTGTGGGCAAGTCTGCCATCTTTTGTTCTTGTGTGTCACTTCTAACTTTGCGGCAAATAACGCACTTGGAAATATGCCTAGACACAAGTGAAGATCCTCCTATAATCCAATAACCACATGATCTTATCTCATTTAAAGTTATACCCCTGCCTTGATGACTGACCCTTTCATGGTGATGGCATATGATGAGATCAGTGATGTGTGACTGTTTTGGAAGGATGGCTGGATGTTTTAGGGTATCTTGAACGTTAGCCTGTCTTAATCTTCCTCCTACTCTCATTATGCCATCCCTATCTATAAAGGGATCAAGTTTGTATAATGAACTTGTCCTGGCTACTGCTTTACCTCTCCTCTTGTCTTTACTGAATACAGAATCTTCAATGTTACCCTTTAGTATAGTTATTTCGCTTTGAAATGCCTCAACTTGAACTTGTCTTATTATTTCCTTCTCTGATTCTGCTATTTCTGCTACCGTCACTGGTACATATTGGCTTTGGCTGACTATAGTGTCACGGTTTCTGATACATTTGAATTTATACTGAAGCCTCAGGCATACAGCAATTGCTCTCTTAGCATGAAACCACTTAGAAAAATGTTCAAGCCTCTTTAAGAGGGGTGAAGACCTTTGCAGATACAGCATGGCATACAATCTTCTTTACCTCTGGATCATCATCATCTATAATCTTGCATCGAGGATAGTCAGTAATTTCATTCTGATTCCAAAGGAATTCTGGTCCTTTCCACCAGTTCTTGGTCTTAATTAATTCCTGTACTGTCATTCCTCGAGATGCATGATCAGCTGGGTTATTCTCTGTGTTTACATATTTCCACTGAGCAGGTGAGGTTTCGTCTCTAATTTGCTGTACTCTGTTAGCTACATACACATGAAATCTCTTTGACTCATTTGCTACGTAACCAAGGACGACTTTGCTGTCAGACCAAAACACTTCCTTTACATTTTTGTAGTTAAGTTCTTTCCTGAGTAATGCATGAACTCTAACTGACACGACTGCTGCTGTAAGTTCTAATCTGGGAATTGTGATGGATTTTAGAGGCGTGACACGCGATTTTGCCATGACTAAATCACAGTGTATCTTACCAGTTTCGTTAATCAATCTAATGTAAGAACACTGGCCATATCCATCTTTACAGGCATCTGAAAAGTGATGCAATTCAACATTCTTGACTTCTCCAAATGACTCAGGTTTATAGCATCTAGGTATTCTGAGGTCTTCCAACTTGTGCAACTCATTTCTCCATTTTACCCATTTAGATCTGACATTATCTGGCACCTCGTCATCCCAATTAGACCCACATTTACACAATTCTTGAAGGATTTGTTTGCCCACAAGAATAACAGGTGACACTAGACCTAACGGGTCATATACAGAGCTCACAGTGGACAAAATACCTCTTCTCGTAAGTGGTTTATCCTTCATCTGTATCCTAAATTGAAAAGTGTTAGACTCTATACACCATTGAATTCCCAGAGTTCTTTCCATGGGCAGTGTTTCTTTACTAAGATCTAAATTCTTAACAACATTCACTCTTTCATGAGGGGATGTTGTTTCTAGTACTTCCCTACTGTTGGACAAGAACTTATGAAGGTTGAAACCTCCCATGCTACATATTGCCTTGCTTTGTTTCATCAGAGTGACGGCTTCATTCACTGTTGCCACTGACTTAAGGCCATCATCAACATAAAAATCTGTTCTTATAAAATTTGCTGCATCAGAACCACACATATATTCATGGTCGTCTGCAGCCTCCTTTAATGCAAAATTGGCAACACTTGGAGACGATGTAGCACCAAACAAGTGAGCCGTCATTCTGTATTCAACAATTTCTTTAGTTACATCACCATTTTTCCACCAAAGGAACCTAAGCATGTCCCTCTGCTCTGGATTCACCTTCACTTGGTGGTACATTGCTTCTATATCACAAACAAATGCAATAGGTTCCTGCCTAAATCTGCAAAGTACCCCTACCAATTTGTTGGTGAGGTCTGGACCCTGTAACAAATGGCCATTTAAAGACTGACTTTTATAGTTTGCACTGCAGTCAAATACTACTCTGAGTTTCCCTGGTTTCTTAGAGTGATACACTCCATGATGTGGAATGTACCAAACTTGACCATCATCCTTATTTAGATCCTTCTTAGGCACAACCTCTGCATACCCTTTATCTATCATATTATCCAAGAACACTTTATAGTTATCATGGTGTTGTTTATCTTTGTCAAGTCTGCTTTTTAGCTTCATTAATCTATGCTCTGCCAAAGTTTTATTGTTTGGAAGCTTGACATTGTCGTTTTTAAGAGGAAGAGGCAACTCGTAATGCCTGTCTTCCAGCTGATGTACTCCAGCTTTCATTTTATTCATAAACCTTTTGTCTTCATACGATAATGGAACATCAGCTGACTTCCTTTCATTGAAATCAAGCTCAAACATACCTTTTACTTGGGAGGGCTTTATTATCTCCTTAGTCCTTGATGGAACGACTAAGAAGCTTACCCTTTTTTCCTGATTTATCTCGACCTCTTGTACAAATGTTCTAAATACTGTCAGGATATTATCTTCTAAGCCTTGACTAACAGCAACCCTTCCTTGGATGCCCCATCCTAACTCTGTTCTTATCCCACAGGGCTCTCCAGACTCCCCTGTGATTACTTCCCTGTGCTCTATTGCTTCATTACAATTCACTCCAATCAGAAGTCCTATTTCTACATCTGACCTATATGGCATGAGTTTAGAAGCAATTAGAGATAAGTGGGACCACCCTTCTGCTGTCTCCCTTCTAGGAATCTGATCTCGTCGTGCTGGGATATTCTCTCTAGAGTATGCATGTGGAAGCTCTATATCTTGTTCATCATAGATGCCTTGTACTATAAGTCCAGAGACTTTATTACACACAATTGTCTCTTCTCCATTTATTGTGGAAGTTTGCAAAGAAATTTGCGGTCCACTCACTCCCACCTCATCTAAGAGACTTTGCTTCACGAAGCAAGCATCAGATTGATTGTCCAACAATGCATACACTAACACTTTATTCCCTTCATTACCTTCTTGGTACATCCACACTGGTACTATTAAACTGTGTGTGTCTCCAGCAACTGACTGTTTGACCTTAACCTCATTTATTACAACTGGTCTTTCATCGTTTTTCTTGAGATCATTTACCCGTTCTGGTCTTTCTTGAGTCTGAGATCTTAAAGCATCATTATGGAGAACGGTGGGATGGAATCTCTGACATACCTTACATGATTTCTTTCTCCTACAGTCTTTCTTTATGTGACCCCAATTTAAACATCCTGCACATAATCTTTTTTCTTTGATAAATGTAAACTTTGTATCAGGATCAAGTTTTACAAATAGTTTACAATTTTCTAAATCATGCTCCTCTTTACAGTAGCGACAAAATTGTCTCTTTCCTTCCTTTCCTTTAAAGTCTTGTTTCATAGTCTCTACATTTACTTTACTGTTAAAGGAACTAGCTGTCCTTTCCTCAGATGGTTTTGTAATGAAACCTTTACTTCCTCTAAATTTAGTCATGGTATATGACCTATTACTCTTATTCCTGTTCAAGCTTGCATTGCCTTTACCACTGTCATTTGCTTCCATGACCACAGCATTGTATGAAATAAAAGGATCACATGCTGCATGAGCTTGTGAGTTGATGAATTTACAAAAACTTTCAAAGGGTGGGTACTGCCCTGGCCCATACTGAGAACTGCCATAACAATGTTTACTTAATTTTGCATTCCAACTATTAATTATGGATCTAGGAAGTTTTGTTAGTAATTTCCTATGTTCTCTGGGATCATTAAGGAATGACAAGTGAGGAATAGAATGCATAGCTGCCCTACAACATTCTAAAAAATCTGAAAACTTCATTAGGGCTGGACCATCGTCTTGAGGAATTTGTGGCCATCCTGACAACCTTTTCATGTAAGCATTGGCAACTACACTTTCATTTCCAAATCTTTGCCAGAGAATTCTCTTTGCTGTGTCATAATCTTGGTTAGTATTCAAATACATTAACATTCTTATGGCTTCCTTTGCCTCACCACTTGTATATTTGTCAAGATATGCAAGTCTCTCTGATGCATCAGTTGTCCTAACTTCCACAAAGGTTTTAAACTTTTTTATCCAGAGTGGAAATTCCATGGGTTCTCCACTAAAAATTGGAGGCTCTATTGGAGGTAAACTCCATCCTTGAACAGGTATATAAGTAACAGGATTACTACCAGGAGTGGAAAGAGACTGACAGGACTGTTTGACATTATTAGTAGGAATATAGTTACTAGGAGGTATGAAACTATGAGTTAAGGGGTTGAGATTCATTGCTTGAGCATTAACGTTTGTACTTCTACTAACACCTAATCCTTCCTCATTCATTAGACTATGAGATTTACCCTTAGATCCATGTTTAGGGAAGAATGTAACACATTTATGAGGCATGGCTTCATCTATCTCTGAATCAGACTGCAGTAGCGATACATCTTTGCTTTGTACCTCTAAATATTGTTGAAGATGTTGTTGCCTCCCTACACTTTCATCATCACTTGGAAGCATCCCTCTATCATCCTCTTCAACTTCATTTAGAGCTTCAAGTTCTGCACTGACAGCTGCTATGTCTCTCATTTTTTCTCTTTTGGCTAATTCAGCTGGACTCTTTGCCACTAACGCCTGTGCCTCAGCTGTACTCTTTGCCACTAACGCCTGTGCCTCAGCTACATTATCATGATGTTCTATTTCTGCTTTAAGCACGGCCAATTTAGCTGCCGCTTCTTGCCTTCTTAGTAATGATGCAGAGGAAGCCTTAGATGCTTTAGAATGTCTACTAGAACCTTTACTAGCATGAGAAAATACAGATTCTTTACCACTTAGTACTTCTAATTTCTTACTCTTTAAATCCTTTACAGTTTCTTGGTGAATCTGTTCATCTACTTTAAGGTTCTCTAACTCATCTAACTCATCCGACTCTTCTTGCTTAAGATCTTTAAGTTCCATACATGCACTAACATAGTTAACATACAATTCCATTTCTTCATCAGACATTTTGATTAAGTGCATGAGACTGGATGCTTCTTCCATACCTTTACCAATTCTGTTTACAAATTTTTTCCATTTGCGTTGAAAGAACCCCACCTTCTCTATAACTTGACTAATTTTATACTCCTTCCCTTTCGCGGTTGGCAATCTCTCCCTAGCACCTCCAACATGGCTCTGTACGCCTCTACCCGCCTGCCATTCCCTCTCATCTTCAATCAGACCACCTACGGCACCTTTCTCCTCAATATTAGACATTATTAAAAAATATACTGAGGGAGTAGCTACACTGAAAGAATTTCCTGACTTCTAGATTACCCACTCTATTCAATTCTATTTTAGGGCAATATTACCATATAGGAACTGTTACAGTATAGCTACAATCTCTTGCCTGTGACCTTGATGCATTATAAGATGGAGGCTGTGGGGGTGGCGTTGTTGTGGGTGCGGCTTGTATCCGGGGCAGAAATGCTGACACAAGGGATTTCTTAGGGTGAGGTGGCGTCCCTTCGTCTCGTAGCAATCTTCACATTTGTTGAGACGAGTTCTTTACTGTAGCGGCTTTCGCAGGCTTCCAATTAATGTGAACTGTTTTACAGGCATGGCAGGACATGCTTCCTCACCGGGGTGAACAGAAACCCGTATTTCCCGATGACGTTTATTGAAGCTCAGTCCTCTCTTTTGCCTCACCATGTCTGGCTATGCCATGTCTGGCTGGCTTTACCATGTCGTAAAGAACTGAAATATACATTTCCAGTCACAGAACGAATACACATACATTCTCATGGCATTGTCATACACTTCAAGTAATGCTTACAATCAATAAATCATCAGAATAGTCAATTTATACCTCAATATATAAGAAATAAACAGATCTCACCTCGATCACATCCTGCGAGCGCGCTTCTCTTGTCAGCAATGAGTGACGTGAACAAGTCTCTATAAGCAATGTGATCGCCTTTACTTATGAAACAGCTAGGCATCTACTGATCCTTCTTTACAGTATTTGAACCTTCTAAATATCTTTATATAAAGGAGATCAACAAAGAAATGATAAAATATACATACAGTTACATGGCTCCCCTAAATTGTGTAACTATTTACCTTATAAACTAAAAGACAATTTGCCTTAAAACTAATACTGGCACATCATAAGGCACTTAAATTACAAAGGCTCCTTGGCGGGGATACCCTGGTCTTCAACTTGATCACATTCTACCAAGAGAACAAGACTGTGGATAGGTCTTTCCATTATGTTTACACATCTTGTACGTTTTCCCTGATTGTCATTATTAGAATCTGCCATCATGAGCTTAACCTTTCTTACAAGACCGTCATTATCAGGCAAAGCTTCTATGACTCTACCCAATCTCCAACTGTTTCTTGGCAGATTGTGATCCTTTACAATAACAACATCATTGACCATAAGATTTCTTCGAGTTTTGGTCCATTTTTGTCTAACTTGCAAGGATTGCATGTACTCTCTTTTCCATCTTGACCAAAACTCATTAGCCAAATATTGCACCCTACGCCATCTTTTTCTACAGTACAAATCATTTCTCTCAAAGGTGTTTGGAAGAGGCAGCACTACCTTTGTTTTCATAGTCAGCAACATGTTAGGTGTTAAGGGCTCTAAGCCGTCAATCGTTAGAGGACGACCATTAACTATGGTTTCTGCTTCGACTAGAAATGTCCTCAAGGTCTCATCATCTAACTGACCACCATGCTGATCAAGTAACACTGACAATACATTCCTTACTGTTCGTATCTGCCTCTCCCATACACCATCCATATGGCTGGCATTGGGCACATTCATTTTAAAGTCTATCCAGTCGCACTGGTGCTTCATAAGTTCTTGTCTTACATTACTTGTCAAACATTTTTTAAGTTCAGTTTTGGCTCCCACAAAGTTCGTTCCTTGGTCACATCTCAACTGTCTAACTGGGCCTCGTCGCCCTACAAAACGACGGTAAGCATTGAGGAAAGAGCTTGTATCCATGCTGTTTGCTGTTTCAAGATGTACTGCTCTGGAAACCATGCAAATGAAAAGTACTCCGTATTTCTTTAGCTCGTTTCTACCCTGTTTAACAAAGAAGGGGCCAAAGAAATCAACTGCCAAATAAGTGAATGGAGGTGAGGGTTCCAGTCTATCTGTGGGCAAGTCTGCCATCTTTTGTTCTTGTGTGTCACTTCTAACTTTGCGGCAAATAACGCACTTGGAAATATGCCTAGACACAAGTGAAGATCCTCCTATAATCCAATAACCACATGATCTTATCTCATTTAAAGTTATACCCCTGCCTTGATGACTGACCCTTTCATGGTGATGGCATATGATGAGATCAGTGATGTGTGACTGTTTTGGAAGGATGGCTGGATGTTTTAGGGTATCTTGAACGTTAGCCTGTCTTAATCTTCCTCCTACTCTCATTATGCCATCCCTATCTATAAAGGGATCAAGTTTGTATAATGAACTTGTCCTGGCTACTGCTTTACCTCTCCTCTTGTCTTTACTGAATACAGAATCTTCAATGTTACCCTTTAGTATAGTTATTTCGCTTTGAAATGCCTCAACTTGAACTTGTCTTATTATTTCCTTCTCTGATTCTGCTATTTCTGCTACCGTCACTGGTACATATTGGCTTTGGCTGACTATAGTGTCACGGTTTCTGATACATTTGAATTTATACTGAAGCCTCAGGCATACAGCAATTGCTCTCTTAGCATGAAACCACTTAGAAAAATGTTCAAGCCTCTTTAAGAGGGGTGAAGACCTTTGCAGATACAGCATGGCATACAATCTTCTTTACCTCTGGATCATCATCATCTATAATCTTGCATCGAGGATAGTCAGTAATTTCATTCTGATTCCAAAGGAATTCTGGTCCTTTCCACCAGTTCTTGGTCTTAATTAATTCCTGTACTGTCATTCCTCGAGATGCATGATCAGCTGGGTTATTCTCTGTGTTTACATATTTCCACTGAGCAGGTGAGGTTTCGTCTCTAATTTGCTGTACTCTGTTAGCTACATACACATGAAATCTCTTTGACTCATTTGCTACGTAACCAAGGACGACTTTGCTGTCAGACCAAAACACTTCCTTTACATTTTTGTAGTTAAGTTCTTTCCTGAGTAATGCATGAACTCTAACTGACACGACTGCTGCTGTAAGTTCTAATCTGGGAATTGTGATGGATTTTAGAGGCGTGACACGCGATTTTGCCATGACTAAATCACAGTGTATCTTACCAGTTTCGTTAATCAATCTAATGTAAGAACACTGGCCATATCCATCTTTACAGGCATCTGAAAAGTGATGCAATTCAACATTCTTGACTTCTCCAAATGACTCAGGTTTATAGCATCTAGGTATTCTGAGGTCTTCCAACTTGTGCAACTCATTTCTCCATTTTACCCATTTAGATCTGACATTATCTGGCACCTCGTCATCCCAATTAGACCCACATTTACACAATTCTTGAAGGATTTGTTTGCCCACAAGAATAACAGGTGACACTAGACCTAACGGGTCATATACAGAGCTCACAGTGGACAAAATACCTCTTCTCGTAAGTGGTTTATCCTTCATCTGTATCCTAAATTGAAAAGTGTTAGACTCTATACACCATTGAATTCCCAGAGTTCTTTCCATGGGCAGTGTTTCTTTACTAAGATCTAAATTCTTAACAACATTCACTCTTTCATGAGGGGATGTTGTTTCTAGTACTTCCCTACTGTTGGACAAGAACTTATGAAGGTTGAAACCTCCCATGCTACATATTGCCTTGCTTTGTTTCATCAGAGTGACGGCTTCATTCACTGTTGCCACTGACTTAAGGCCATCATCAACATAAAAATCTGTTCTTATAAAATTTGCTGCATCAGAACCACACATATATTCATGGTCGTCTGCAGCCTCCTTTAATGCAAAATTGGCAACACTTGGAGACGATGTAGCACCAAACAAGTGAGCCGTCATTCTGTATTCAACAATTTCTTTAGTTACATCACCATTTTTCCACCAAAGGAACCTAAGCATGTCCCTCTGCTCTGGATTCACCTTCACTTGGTGGTACATTGCTTCTATATCACAAACAAATGCAATAGGTTCCTGCCTAAATCTGCAAAGTACCCCTACCAATTTGTTGGTGAGGTCTGGACCCTGTAACAAATGGCCATTTAAAGACTGACTTTTATAGTTTGCACTGCAGTCAAATACTACTCTGAGTTTCCCTGGTTTCTTAGAGTGATACACTCCATGATGTGGAATGTACCAAACTTGACCATCATCCTTATTTAGATCCTTCTTAGGCACAACCTCTGCATACCCTTTATCTATCATATTATCCAAGAACACTTTATAGTTATCATGGTGTTGTTTATCTTTGTCAAGTCTGCTTTTTAGCTTCATTAATCTATGCTCTGCCAAAGTTTTATTGTTTGGAAGCTTGACATTGTCGTTTTTAAGAGGAAGAGGCAACTCGTAATGCCTGTCTTCCAGCTGATGTACTCCAGCTTTCATTTTATTCATAAACCTTTTGTCTTCATACGATAATGGAACATCAGCTGACTTCCTTTCATTGAAATCAAGCTCAAACATATCTTGTACTTGGGAGGGATTTATTATCTCCTTAGTCCTTGATGGAACGACTAAGAAGCTTACCCTTTTTTCCTGATTTATCTCGACCTCTTGTACAAATGTTCTAAATACTGTCAGGATATTATCTTCTAAGCCTTGACTAACAGCAACCCTTCCTTGGATGCCCCATCCTAACTCTGTTCTTATCCCACAGGGCTCTCCAGACTCCCCTGTGATTACTTCCCTGTGCTCTATTGCTTCATTACAATTCACTCCAATCAGAAGTCCTATTTCTACATCTGACCTATATGGCATGAGTTTAGAAGCAATTAGAGATAAGTGGGACCACCCTTCTGCTGTCTCCCTTCTAGGAATCTGATCTCGTCGTGCTGGGATATTCTCTCTAGAGTATGCATGTGGAAGCTCTATATCTTGTTCATCATAGATGCCTTGTACTATAAGTCCAGAGACTTTATTACACACAATTGTCTCTTCTCCATTTATTGTGGAAGTTTGCAAAGAAATTTGCGGTCCACTCACTCCCACCTCATCTAAGAGACTTTGCTTCACGAAGCAAGCATCAGATTGATTGTCCAACAATGCATACACTAACACTTTATTCCCTTCATTACCTTCTTGGTACATCCACACTGGTACTATTAAACTGTGTGTGTCTCCAGCAACTGACTGTTTGACCTTAACCTCATTTATTACAACTGGTCTTTCATCGTTTTTCTTGAGATCATTTACCCGTTCTGGTCTTTCTTGAGTCTGAGATCTTAAAGCATCATTATGGAGAACGGTGGGATGGAATCTCTGACATACCTTACATGATTTCTTTCTCCTACAGTCTTTCTTTATGTGACCCCAATTTAAACATCCTGCACATAATCTTTTTTCTTTGATAAATGTAAACTTTGTATCAGGATCAAGTTTTACAAATAGTTTACAATTTTCTAAATCATGCTCCTCTTTACAGTAGCGACAAAATTGTCTCTTTCCTTCCTTTCCTTTAAAGTCTTGTTTCATAGTCTCTACATTTACTTTACTGTTAAAGGAACTAGCTGTCCTTTCCTCAGATGGTTTTGTAATGAAACCTTTACTTCCTCTAAATTTAGTCATGGTATATGACCTATTACTCTTATTCCTGTTCAAGCTTGCATTGCCTTTACCACTGTCATTTGCTTCCATGACCACAGCATTGTATGAAATAAAAGGATCACATGCTGCATGAGCTTGTGAGTTGATGAATTTACAAAAACTTTCAAAGGGTGGGTACTGCCCTGGCCCATACTGAGAACTGCCATAACAATGTTTACTTAATTTTGCATTCCAACTATTAATTATGGATCTAGGAAGTTTTGTTAGTAATTTCCTATGTTCTCTGGGATCATTAAGGAATGACAAGTGAGGAATAGAATGCATAGCTGCCCTACAACATTCTAAAAAATCTGAAAACTTCATTAGGGCTGGACCATCGTCTTGAGGAATTTGTGGCCATCCTGACAACCTTTTCATGTAAGCATTGGCAACTACACTTTCATTTCCAAATCTTTGCCAGAGAATTCTCTTTGCTGTGTCATAATCTTGGTTAGTATTCAAATACATTAACATTCTTATGGCTTCCTTTGCCTCACCACTTGTATATTTGTCAAGATATGCAAGTCTCTCTGATGCATCAGTTGTCCTAGCTTCCACAAAGGTTTTAAACTTTTTTATCCAGAGTGGAAATTCCATGGGTTCTCCACTAAAAATTGGAGGCTCTATTGGAGGTAAACTCCATCCTTGAACAGGTATATAAGTAACAGGATTACTACCAGGAGTGGAAAGAGACTGACAGGACTGTTTGACATTATTAGTTGGAATATAGTTACTAGGAGGTATGAAACTATGAGCTAAGGGGTTGAGATTCATTGCTTGAGCATTAACGTTTGTACTTCTACTAACACCTAATCCTTCCTCATTCATTAGACTACGAGATTTACCCTTAGATCCATGTTTAGGGAAGAATGTAACACATTTATGAGGCATGGCTTCATCTATCTCTGAATCAGACTGCAGTAGCGATACATCTTTGCTTTGTACCTCTAAATATTGTTGAAGATGTTGTTGCCTCCCTACACTTTCATCATCACTTGGAAGCATCCCTCTATCATCCTCTTCAACTTCATTTAGAGCTTCAAGTTCTGCACTGACAGCTGCTATGTCTCTCATTTTTTCTCTTTTGGCTAATTCAGCTGGACTCTTTGCCACTAACGCCTGTGCCTCAGCTGTACTCTTTGCCACTAACGCCTGTGCCTCAGCTACATTATCATGATGTTCTATTTCTGCTTTAAGCACGGCCAATTTAGCTGCCGCTTCTTGCCTTCTTAGTAATGATGCAGAGGAAGCCTTAGATGCTTTAGAATGTCTACTAGAACCTTTACTAGCATGAGAAAATACAGATTCTTTACCACTTAGTACTTCTAATTTCTTACTCTTTAAATCCTTTACAGTTTCTTGGTGAATCTGTTCATCTACTTTAAGGTTCTCTAACTCATCTAACTCATCCGACTCTTCTTGCTTAAGATCTTTAAGTTCCATACATGCACTAACATAGTTAACATACAATTCCATTTCTTCATCAGACATTTTGATTAAGTGCATGAGACTGGATGCTTCTTCCATACCTTTACCAATTCTGTTTACAAATTTTTTCCATTTGCGTTGAAAGAACCCCACCTTCTCTATAACTTGACTAATTTTATACTCCTTCCCTTTCGCGGTTGGCAATCTCTCCCTAGCACCTCCAACATGGCTCTGTACGCCTCTACCCGCCTGCCATTCCCTCTCATCTTCAATCAGACCACCTACGGCACCTTTCTCCTCAATATTAGACATTATTAAAAAATATACTGAGGGAGTAGCTACACTGAAAGAATTTCCTGACTTCTAGATTACCCACTCTATTCAATTCTATTTTAGGGCAATATTACCATATAGGAACTGTTACAGTATAGCTACAATCTCTTGCCTGTGACCTTGATGCATTATAAGATGGAGGCTGTGGGGGTGGCGTTGTTGTGGGTGCGGCTTGTATCCGGGGCAGAAATGCTGACACAAGGGATTTCTTAGGGTGAGGTGGCGTCCCTTCGTCTCGTAGCAATCTTCACATTTGTTGAGACGAGTTCTTTACTGTAGCGGCTTTCGCAGGCTTCCAATTAATGTGAACTGTTTTACAGGCATGGCAGGACATGCTTCCTCACCGGGGTGAACAGAAACCCGTATTTCCCGATGACGTTTATTGAAGCTCAGTCCTCTCTTTTGCCTCACCATGTCTGGCTATGCCATGTCTGGCTGGCTTTACCATGTCGTAAAGAACTGAAATATACATTTCCAGTCACAGAACGAATACACATACATTCTCATGGCATTGTCATACACTTCAAGTAATGCTTACAATCAATAAATCATCAGAATAGTCAATTTATACCTCAATATATAAGAAATAAACAGATCTCACCTCGATCACATCCTGCGAGCGCGCTTCTCTTGTCAGCAATGAGTGACGTGAACAAGTCTCTATAAGCAATGTGATCGCCTTTACTTATGAAACAGCTAGGCATCTACTGATCCTTCTTTACAGTATTTGAACCTTCTAAATATCTTTATATAAAGGAGATCAACAAAGAAATGATAAAATATACATACAGTTACAGTTAACATAATCAATATCATCAGTAATAATAATATTTTCTACTTCAACAGGACCTTTGCCGTCTACTAGCACCACACATGACGTCCAGGGCAGTTCCAATCAACAACAAAGTTTTGGCAACGTTGTGGTTGTTGGGAAATATTGAGTCGTTCCGTGGAGTAGGTGATCGGTTCGACTTAAGTAAATCATCACTCCACAATATTGTGATAGAAATGTGTGATGCTTTGATGGCTATAAGACCTGATTATATTGTATGGCCAACAGAGAACCAGCTGCCGAAACTAGCTGATGATTTTAGAATTAAATCAAATATGCCTGGAGTTATAGGAGCCATTGATGGAACTCATATACCTATTCCAGGTCCAACATTACACAGAGCCTCATACATAAACAGGAAAGGTTTCCCCAGCATGCAATTACAAGGTGTCTGTGACAGCAATCTTAGATTTTTACACACACACACACAGGATGGCCTGGATCTGTTCATGATGCTAGGGTATTTAGGACTTGCGCATTGCACACTTTATTAGAGGCTGGTAATATTCCAAGTCAATACCATTTACTGGGAGACTCTGCTTACGCCCTAGAGAAATACATGATTGTTCCTTACAGGGATAATGGGCATCTGCTTCCCTGGCAGACAAATTTCAATTATGTTCACGCCTCTACACGGGTGGTAATAGAGAGAGCTTTTGGCCTTCTTAAGGGTAAATTTAGGCGCCTCAAAAAATTGGAAATGCATAGTATAGATAAGATCCCTTTAATAATTACTGGTGCTTGTGTGCTCCATAATTTCATCCTCATAAAAGAAAACCCAGATGTAAATGTTGAGCTGCAGGAATTCAACATGGAGCCACAAGACGTCGAGGGTTTCAATGCAGAGCCACGACCACAAGACGTTGAAGGTGAAGCTGAGCCACGACACCAACAACGGGCAGCAGCAGTTGCAAAGAGGGATCAGTTGGCCCTTCAATTGGCTAGATTAATGTAAAACAGTCAAACCATATGTCCTAACGATCAATGAAACTATTCTACTAATGTAAATCTGTTTCATAGTCTCACCCGGCCTTTATAGGTGTGAAAACAATTTCAGTATTTATATATAATTTTTATGAGTTTCAATATACATACAATTATTGCATGTTTCTTTGGTATACAATATTATAAAGTTTTTTGGTGTATAAATATAATTAAAATTAAAATCTTATATTATGAAAGACCAAACTTAAACTACCTTTATATTAATTTATCATAATATATACAAAACCCTGAGCATTAAGTACAAATAAAGAAAAGGGAATGCATTGTGTAAATTAAAGAAAATAAATGAGTATATGTACCTAAAGTATTTTATTATGTGTCTTTGTTTGTGTTTGTTTTTTGACTTGTGTTGAGATTGTGTATGGTGTTATTTATTTGTGTTAAAGCCTGCATTAATTGTGTGTGATTTTCTTCCTGTTGTCTCATTAATGTCTGTAACAAAATGTTGCGGTTGTTTGCAGTCTCCAAAGAATTAACCCTATATTGCCGTAAATCTTCTAATTCCCTGGCCAAGGTTGTCTCCTCTTCTGCTGATCTCCTCCGCTTTGTCCCCCGTCGCAATGTGGAGTGAGGTGGCTGCACTCCACTAGAGGGAAATTGGGAGGATGTGGAAGGTGACTGCAAGGTTGGGTAAGGATGTAGAAGGATTGGAGAAGGCGACTGATTGACTGGAGAAGGTAACTGAATGACTGGAGAAGGTGGCTGAGTGAATGAAGAAGTTAGCTCAGTGACTGGAGAAGGTGTTTGAGTGGCTGGAGACAGTGGAAAAGAGGCTGGGGAAGGCGTTAGATAAATTGTTGAAGGTGTGTGTGTGGCAGATATTGATGACTGTGGAGGGTGAGTGACTATTGGCATAGATTGATGGAAGGCAGATAGTATAGGGCGTGTTAAAAGTTGTTGAATGTCTGGGAAGGAGGTAGTCTGTGGAGGGTAAGTGATTGGAGGCTGTGGATGAAAAGAGGAAGTGTATTGTGGAGGGTAATTGGTTGTTTGGTGTGGTGGAAAATAAGAGGCACAGTGTGGAAGATACTGTGTGGGTTGAAAAGAAGGAGACTGGGGGGGAAGAGAAGAGGCAAACTGTGTAGGGTGATGGACTGTTTGCTGACGGGGGTGGGAGGAGACAGACTGTGGAGGGCGTGCAGCTGGCATGGTGGAGGTAGAAGGCTGTGGCCCTGTAAAAAAAAAAAAAACATCGTTTAAACATACAACACGTTATCAAACTATTAACAGTGCAACTGCTATTATAAAACATAACTTTATGCTAATTTAATTTCTATATAAACCAATAATATGCTATAAATGTTATTCTCTAATGAAATGTAACATGTTGGGCACATGAACTTACAAAATTCCTGCCTGTGATTATGATCAGACATGAAAAGGGAAAGGGAAAAAGCAATAAAATTGATATTCAACTTCTAATGGTAGTTAATCAGTGTACCTCATTTCCAACAATATGTTTTGACATTTTTAGCTGAGAAGACAATGGTACAATGGCCTCTATATCATGCACATTTGTATTTAGGAATCTTCACAAACATACTCGTCCTTTCATTCTACCACCTCTACCTCTCTCTCAGAATTAAATAAGCGAACCAGCATTGAACTTCTCTATTTATATTACTGGGGTAGGTTGGTCAGGGAGAAAGTTTTAGAGTACTAAAATGTTACCGAGATGATTTTTGTTGTCCTTAACCTACCAAAGTTACACAAATAAAATCTTCATAACATTCATGATATTTTTAAAAGGTTAACTAAATGTAACTACAGCCTCTAACCTATTTAATGTATCTCTCCCAAATTTCATTCTCAGACATTCATTCAGTCTTTCTTTATATTGAACATTATGGAACAACACCATTAATAGTGTGGCTTAATTTTCTACACGAAAGAAAACATATCTTTAATTAGTGAATCAATCGATGGAGGTTTTTCAATGCTCGGGTCACTTCCCAGTAATTGTTGCATCAAGTCAAAATATGGCCACTGCTCATCACGGCCTCGCCCACTCAGCTTGCGATTATCTTTAATTCTCTTAAAGCTGAAAATGAAAAGTTTTAACATTATGGTCTAACCTAAATAAGGTGTTCATTATGAGAATGATGTATAGGAAAATAATGTCATCTTTTGTTTGTGCAAGGGAGAAAAGTAGTTGGATAACTCTTTGTAAGATAGTAACTTTAAATATGATGAAAGATTCATCCAAGATAGAATCGTTGTACCAACCTTTACATCTATGCTAGTGAGTATGTAAAACACATTTTATGACAAGTCCAGATGAAGTAATGCAATTAATTATGGTTAAGTAGGTTAAGCACATCATCATAAGGTGATTTAATAACATAGATAAAAAATTGAAATTACTAAAACTAACAACCCACCTCGCTTTCAGAGTATTCATTTTAGTGCAGCACATATCGCCGGTTACTTTGTAACCTTTTCTTTGCATGGCTGCACCAACTTCATTCCAAAGTTGTTTTTTTTTTGGGGGGGGGGTTAGAGACGCCACCTCCCTGGTCTTGGTAAGACGCAACTAGTAGCGGTATTGCTTGGTGGTTCCACACTGTAAGGCAATTCAATGTTTTAATATCACAAAGCATTAAAAGATCGGTTTAATCTGTTTGAAAAGTTAACAAAACATTGTTCTATATAAAAGCAAACATTGGAACTATTATATTAAGTGTTAAATCCTTTCATGCATTATATGTATTAACTGAGTTAATATCAATATTTATAATAAACATTCTAATGGTATACCTACAGTAATATTGATAATAATTTTCATATACCTAGATAATTTGACACTCCATAACTATAATTACGAATAACATCTATAATTTTAGTAATCATTCTCAACACTAACTAACAAAATTTTATCCAATCTATAAGAATAATCTCGACAATTCTGTTAATAATACTCCTAGCAATGAATCCTAACACTGTATGAGCACAATTTCTAGCCTCAATACATTGATTTCTGGGACAGTGGTCTTACCTATACCCTCTTACTATAATAAATATTCCTTGACATCAAATATATTTACCTATTTCTGCATCTTTAGGTACAGCGGCAGGGGTTGCGTTCATACTTGAGGCCTCTGTATTGTAGACGACTGTCTCTTGTACTGATTCATCTGTGATAAGACAAATTCCTTAGCACCAAGAAGAAATATCGAGCAGTATTATACACTATTAGTTCATCATATAAACGAATGTATTGACTTCAATGTGTTTACAAATTATTCTACAATGGCACAAGTACTTACTGCATTGTTTTCGGTGTGTCTCTGTTTCTGCCAGTGAAGCAAAATGACTCAAACATAAGCCACACTGTAGACATTCTCCCTAGGTGAAGCCATCTTGCCTTTGTTTATCAACACAAACCAAGGATCATATACACAGATTGACAAAAACAGTCTACCAGTCTCAGTCCAAGTCCCCTCGGCACATGCTCTGAGACCACTACCGCCACTACCGCCGCTACGAAACGCGGCGTTGTGATTGGCTGAGCTCGGCTCATGATCGATGCGGGAGTCGCTACCGAACGGGGGGCATTACTTCCTTAGCTTCTTGAAACGAGGAAGCGCGGAGCTAATTTTGCCAACGGACCCGAACGACAACCAGTGAGATTGGAGACTAGTGGTGGATTCTTGGCCTCTTTTTCCTTTATTTTATCTTATCCTATTCATTTTTTCCTTTTTTTTCTTCTAACATATTCTTATCTATTTTCATTCACTACTACTACTACTTTTCTTCTTTCCTTCCTTTTTTATTTTCTTCTCCCTCGTCCCCTGTGTCAGTAGGGCTCCTCTGAATGCACGGAATTTAGCCTGTGAATAGAGCAGCAAATTAAACATTCCCGCGGACATTCTTCGTCCTCCCAACCCAGGTCACGACATTCCTCAGCTTAATAAACAGCTCTAGAGGGCCACCGCCAGAGTGACACCGGACACCTCCTTTCTACCTCCTCCTCCTACACCTCCTCGTCTTTCTCCTCCTCCTCCTGTTCTAT
>JAXIVD010003516.1:40000-45282 GCA_036785275.1 Cancer borealis
GGAGGAGAAACGAAGGGGAAGGAAGGAATGGAAGGAAATGATGGAAAGGGATTTGATAAAGGCGTTAGAGGGAAGGAATGGTTAGATAGCTAATCACCTGTCTTACTTAGCTGTGACGCGGAGGGGGGCCGTGGCGGAGCAGGGAGTGAACATAACAAGGGGGTGGAGGGAACCGTGCTGACTACACTGATGCTAATGAATAGAATGAACTAAGTGTTGATATATTGTTCAGGTATAGCTTCCTTGCTACTCTTCATGGTGGCGGCCGGTGCACCAGGCAACCAGCAGTACTGTCATGAGTATCATCAGTAGCGGCACCAGCATCAGCACCTCCTTGGTGTACTCTGAACGGTCTTCCTTGATCGCCCTACTAACCTTGTGTATCTTCACTTTGACAGCAGCGGTGGGCTCCTGTTGGCCCCACTTGTAACACGCGTACACGCCCATGTCGTTCTCCGTGGGGCGCCGCACCATCACTTGGCCGTCCTGCAGGATCACGATGCGGTCATCAGAGTTACTTGTTTCCTTGATGATTGTTTCAAGCGGCACTTGTCCCTTAGTCCACGTGACACTGTCGCGCGAATTAATACCTGGACACGTCAGGAAGATGTCATTGCCAGGAAACCAAACCTTTTCAACAAACTTTTGGGACGCCGTAAATCCTTTCAGAACTATCTCTCCTTTCAGTGCCGAAGACATCGGTATTTTTGAGTAATGTGCTTTCATCTTCTGTTTGAAAAACACAAGCTCGGTGCTGGAGCACGGCACGCGACAGTGATCGTGTTGAATGAAGTCTGTCAGTCTTCTGATGTCAGGAACTTCTTTCACTATGGCGGCCATATAGGCTGACCTACACGGAACGCCTGTCTCGCGGTAGATATCAAGCATCCGGAGCGGGTTCCTCAAGGTAGCGTTGTCGTGGGTCGGCCACTTGCCTCCCACCTTCAAGACACACGTGCCGAAGCGATACCTGGTGCCAATGTGGTGACAGTGGGAACAGGGCGACCAAGGCGTCACCTGTATCTCTGCCACGAGGTTGAGTTGCTCGTACTCCCGCCTGGTGTTGAGCGGAGGGGACGATCCTAATATTGTAACGAACTGTTCCTTAGGAATCACCTCCACCAGCCACGTCACCACCACTTGTCCCTCGTCGTGGCACGAGTACAAACCTGCGTCTTTCAGCTCAATGTTTCCGATGATGAGGTCACCCTCGTTTGAGATCAAGTAGTCCGTCTCCTCCAGCACAAAAGACCTCTTCTTTGCCATGAATTCGCCTTGGGCGGAGTAAACCCACTTAGCAATTTTCGGACTTAAAGGGTTCCGACAGTACGCAAGGCAGGTCAGTCTGATTTCATTCTTACCCTGAGCTACCACAACGGCTCTCCGAAGCACATCGTGAAGCTGTAGGTTTGCTCGCCGTTTCAGACAGCTCTCGTACTCTCTGTACTGCTTCCAAAGCTTGACCTGTTCCTCGACTCCTAACGACGAAGGATCATTGAGCCTGGCAGTCTGCACCTCCGCCAAGACGGCATGCTCCTGATCCTTCAACATCTTCTGGAAGTACTTCTCTACCCTCTCCTCCTCAGCAGCGGCCCTTACCTCGCCCACCCACAAAAAAGAGAGGGTTACAGATAGAAAGCAAATATCCATTATGTCTTGTAAATCCCAATAACAAACTGAGAACCAGAAATCAATGAAATGTACTGGACGTAAAAACCATATATCATTTGATATAGAGAAGTGCTGAGAGAGATATCTAATAAATATAAAATGTGAAAATAAGATCAATTAGTGAAAATATATGATAAACTAAGGCAGGAAGAGAAAGAGGGAGGGAGGGAAGGCAGGAAAAATATAAGGCAAAGTAAGTAATGAGGGCAAGAGGGAGTAACGTATACGAGAAAGAGGAGAGTGTAGACTATTGAGTGTGAAACTTACATACTTTAAAGGTGGTTGAGGCAGAGGGAATGAGCAAGACAGGAAAGGGGAGGAAAGGAAGGGATTGGAAAAGGAAATTAAAAAGAAAATACATAGAAAAGAAAGTAAGAAAATGAAGAAAGTCAAGAAATAGAATGAAATTTTATCGTCGTCCTCTTTGACCAGATCTCCGGTTACCTGGTAGCAATTAACGTCTCCTGTTGCTAGTTCAGGCTGGTGGCTTGACCCTAGGGGTAGAGGGAAGGGAAGAAGGTAACCTGACCCGCTCTTGTCTCCATGCCCCACAGGCCACGCCTATCTGAGGTCACTGGCACACACTCTTAAATATTCCTTGTGTTTCTATAATAGTTTTGTTTGGAAATATTTACTGTATAATATGTATGTATGTTCTCTGTTCATTTTTTGTTTCTATTCTTCTGTCTACTATTCTGGGTTTCTATGTAGCTGTGCATGACATTCAGCATTGTATAAATCCATGTATAGTTTCCCCAGTGTCTCTATGTCTGTCTGCTTGTCGTGTCATCATTATTCAGTTTTCTTATGGGTTTGTCTCCTATACTATATTATTTTTATTCTCATACACACACACACACACACACACACACACACACACACACACACACACACACACACACACGCACGCACGCACGCACGCACGCACGCACGCACGCACGCGCACACACGCGCACACGTGCACACACGTGCACACACGTGCACACACGTGCACACGTGCACACGTGCTCACGTGCACACACACACACACACACACACACACACACACACACACACACACACACACACACACACACACACACACACACACACACACACACACACACACACACACACACACACACACACACACACATACACACACGTCGAAGGAAAGACTCTGGGCTGGCGTTCTCAAAGTGTGTGTTAAAACTTTTCGACTTCTAAATTGTCTAAACTTTTAACACGGCAAGCATCGTTAATGGTAACTCTGTCAGTGAGAAAACCTACTTATTCTCAAGATTCTTCCTCGACCACTGAATATAAAAAGACTACTCTACTATGTTGCGATAAAATACATCTAAAGAAATATCACGTAAGGACGGATATTATTGGAAGACTTACGTATACATTGCAATACATATTTTTGTGTGTATGTATATTCAGTTTTTATGTTTTGTTCTAGAGTAAAGCGAATATTTTAAGAAAACTATAACATAAATATTCCAATACATTATTCTAAACATGTTTACACGCATCTATTTATTTTGGTTTTTAATTATTTTTTAAATGGGATAATTCAATAGTTTATTCTGTATCTACTACATGGAAACTCAACCTCAAGAGAAAATATAGAGCATTTTCTTCTACCTGTCTTATGGATATTATATATAATGTAATAAAAAATAAAAAGTGCACGTGTACTATCCATTATACTTTTCTGAAGAGTTTACCTTCACCCTCCATCAATCAATACATAACTTGCAAACAAAGGAGGAAGGAGGAAGGAGGAAGGAGTGGGGTAAGGAAGAGACTAACAAGGCAAGATTACAAAACACCTACGTAAGAGAAGCTACGTTTTATAGAACAGGAGGAGGAGGAGAAAGACGAGGAGGTGTAGGAGGAGGAGGTAGAAAGGAGGTGTCCGGTGTCACTCTGGCGGTGGCCCTCCAGAGCTGTTTATTAAGCTGAGGAATGTCGTGACCTGGGTTGGGAGGACGAAGAATGTCCGCGGGAATGTTTAATTTGCTGCTCTATTCACAGGCTAAATTCCGTGCATTCAGAGGAGCCCTACTGACACAGGGGACGAGGGAGAAGAAAATAAAAAAGGAAGGAAAGAAGAAAAGTAGTAGTAGTAGTGAATGAAAATAGATAAGAATATGTTAGAAGAAAAAAAAGGAAAAAATGAATAGGATAAGATAAAATAAAGGAAAAAGAGGCCAAGAATCCACCACTAGTCTCCAATCTCACTGGTTGTCGTTCGGGTCCGTTGGCAAAATTAGCTCCGCGCTTCCTCGTTTCAAGAAGCTAAGGAAGTAATGCCCCCCGTTCGGTAGCGACTCCCGCATCGATCATGAGCCGAGCTCAGCCAATCACAACGCCGCGTTTCGTAGCGGCGGTAGTGGCGGTAGTGGTCTCAGAGCATGTGCCGAGGGGACTTGGACTGAGACTGGTAGACTGTTTTTGTCAATCTGTGTATATGATCCTTGGTTTGTGTTGATAAACAAAGGCAAGATGGCTTCACCTAGGGAGAATGTCTACAGTGTGGCTTATGTTTGAGTCATTTTGCTTCACTGGCAGAAACAGAGACACACCGAAAACAATGCAGTAAGTACTTGTGCCATTGTAGAATAATTTGTAAACACATTGAAGTCAATACATTCGTTTATATGATGAACTAATAGTGTATAATACTGCTCGATATTTCTTCTTGGTGCTAAGGAATTTGTCTTATCACAGATGAATCAGTACAAGAGACAGTCGTCTACAATACAGAGGCCTCAAGTATGAACGCAACCCCTGCCGCTGTACCTAAAGATGCAGAAATAGGTAAATATATTTGATGTCAAGGAATATTTATTATAGTAAGAGGGTATAGGTAAGACCACTGTCCCAGAAATCAATGTATTGAGGCTAGAAATTGTGCTCATACAGTGTTAGGATTCATTGCTAGGAGTATTATTAACAGAATTGTCGAGATTATTCTTATAGATTGGATAAAATTTTGTTAGTTAGTGTTGAGAATGATTACTAAAATTATAGATGTTATTCGTAATTATAGTTATGGAGTGTCAAATTATCTAGGTATATGAAAATTATTATCAATATTACTGTAGGTATACCATTAGAATGTTTATTATAAATATTGATATTAACTCAGTTAATACATATAATGCATGAAAGGATTTAACACTTAATATAATAGTTCCAATGTTTGCTTTTATATAGAACAATGTTTTGTTAACTTTTCAAACAGATTAAACCGATCTTTTAATGCTTTGTGATATTAAAACATTGAATTGCCTTACAGTGTGGAACCACCAAGCAATACCGCTACTAGTTGCGTCTTACCAAGACCAGGGAGGTGGCGTCTCTAACCCCCCCCCCAAAAAAAAAACAACTTTGGAATGAAGTTGGTGCAGCCATGCAAAGAAAAGGTTACAAAGTAACCGGCGATATGTGCTGCACTAAAATGAATACTCTGAAAGCGAGGTGGGTTGTTAGTTTTAGTAATTTCAATTTTTTATCTATGTTATTAAATCACCTTATGATGATGTGCTTAACCTACTTAACCATAATTAATTGCATTACTTCATCTGGACTTGTCATAAAATGTGTTTTACATACTCACT
>JAXIVD010003517.1:0-27500 GCA_036785275.1 Cancer borealis
CTGACACTATTCTAACTTAACCTAACCTGTCATCTATACCCTGAAATCTGAAATCACAACAACAAATTCAGAAAAAACAATTAAGCAATATTAAAATAAATAAATAAATAAATGAATAAATAATAAAAATAAGAAAATCAAAATTAATCCCTAACCTTAACCTAACCCCCCTTCTCCCCTGCTGGGACACTGTTCAAACACAACCAGAAATCTAACCCTTGGACCTAACCTTGTAACACCTATAGCCACCTGCACAACACCCTGTCTGAAGCTAACCATGAAATTATCTACACTGAGTGGCCAAAAATCAATTAAAAAAAGGAAAAAATGATTGAATTGAAATTACGTAGATCAATGATTTTGTCTCAATTCTCTCTCCATCGATATTATGTGGAGGAGAAAAGTGTATGTAAAAGTGGAAGGAAAATGTGGAAGAAGGTCGAAGGACACACATTCTAAAATAAAATATTTATATTATATATTGAGCTAAAATTACGATCAAATATATTTTTCTCAATTAATATGTAGAGGAAAGTGAAGGTAAAAGGGATGTAGTTAGGGGGGTATTACTATACTTTATGCCATTAAACAGTCGAAGGTTATGGCTACCCTCAGCTTGTTGCTGTTACTGTTGACAACATTTTCACTGATTACACTACCTGTCGGAAATTAATAATAACACTGCAATACGTCCGTGAATGTGGAACACTTTTGGACTGTATCTCTAAGTCAAAATAAACAAACAAACACTATCAATTGTTTTTTATCAAGGGCTTTGGTTTCAAGCATGGGATTAGGTCCTGTTGGTACAGATGGTTATTATATTGTCTATATTTCCTCTGTCCAATGACGTGCCACCACTAATTGCCACCACCAGCTGCGCCAATCACAGCTTACTAGTAGACGTGGCACACCTGGAAGGATAGGGCAGGAGACAGTTTTCTCCTCAGTTGTATCATGGCTACCGTTCATGTTAGTTGTCAAGGTTGTGAATTGGATTATTGACAAATAATCGCAAAATTTCATTCAAAAAACGATTTGTTGTACGACTTTCTGAGGGAGCACGGCGTCCTACCAGCAGCTGTTCAGTGTCCCCACTGTATGGCTCCTTGGAGGAATAGTAGAGGATAACCCCACAGCCAGGAACTTCATGCTCTCGTTTAAGGTATTGTGAGTTATGAAATTATACTTGGTAAATTTGCAATTCAACCAATAAATAGGTTAGGTTAGGTTACAAGTGTCAGCGGGGGGCGTCCAGGGGGGGCGCAGCCCCCCCGGTTTGGATTGGTTAGGTTGAAACAGTGTCACAGGGGGGGGTACAGGGGGGGCGCACCCCCCCCGGTTAGGATTGGTTAGGGTAATTTAGGTTAAATCTGGGGAAATTTCCCACAATGTAGGGAAATTCCCGTAGATTTTTCAAAGGCCATATATCACTCCCATATGCTTCCCCCCCCAAAAAAAACCCGATTCCCCAGGCTCCCCCAAGCTTGCTGGGTGGGATGGGGGTGGGTGGGTACAGATGTGGCACAATGGCATAAAGTATAAATTTACCCTCATCCCATAGACCCCCAGCCCCCTTCACGCCTCCTAGAGAGTAAATAACCTTAATATTAATAATATAAACAAAGACTTCCATATCCACGAACCTTTGTAATGTACTCTGAGATTGTTTTGAGACAGCCCGATAAAGCTGTACTTATCTTTACTGCTCCAGCATCTAGGTAATGGTGTCTCGTCTTCGTTAACCATCGGGTAAAGCCTCCTAATTATCTCCAAGCCGCCATCAGAGGTATTACAAGGAGCTTCACTGCTTAATCGTCCACTTACAGCCGCCATTTGCTTTTTTCCTGTATACAGTGTATAGGTTCCTGTAATGTCTCAATATCAGATTATAATTTTGGACCCTTTTAAAAGTTTCTTCATTATTTTTTTTTATGAATAATCAACTCTTTTGTTTTGTTTTTATTATTTTTAGGTTAAAATCTATATGTATTAACGTAGTTTTTAAGTGTTGTTGTGATTTTGATATGCTTTGAAAGTTAAAACGTCTTAATCTTCACTCCCTAGAGAGGAGGGCAAAAGTGGATATGACTGAGGTTTCCAAATGGGTAAAATAAATTAATTAACACTACAAATACCTCTATTTCACCAGTAAGGGGGTAGTGTGATTAATTCTGATTTACCAACCCATCTTATATCACACCCGTCATCGTCTTGCTCAGAGTTCATGTCCAACGTAGACTAACCCGAATTACACACTACAACTACATCCTAACCTTCTCTATCACACAACACTCACCAACCTAGCCTCAAACTACAGGTCAGTTACAGTTAGATCCAAGGATAAACTTTTAACCAAAACGAAAGATAATACTGCGAGAGAAAATTTCGGGGCCACGATCTTTTGCTATATATACTGTTCGCATTAATCATTATCACCATTATAATCCACGTATCTTGTTTCCTCCATCCAATGGGAAGATACACTCAATGGGCAACGAAGGGAACAGTAATTCAGAGAATACTATGGTAATTTTCACTCCAATTTCAGCCCGTCACCCCGCCATTTTTGACACTCTAACTCAAATCTGATCAATAAAGTCTTGTAAAAAACTGTTTACTATTTCAGTTTATTAATTTCTATGCATATTTTTGTTATAATAAAAATATGTAGTAGTGTTATTTACGTTAAGGGTTATATGGAATGGGTTTATTTAATGTATTAACATTATTTTTGTCATTGCAATTATTATTTACCATCAAATGCTTACGTTAGGTGAGAATACAATATGGAATATTTATATTACATTGATTATTTACTTTTTATCGACAATTTAGTACTATAAAGATGTAATTGTAATCTATTAACCAACCCTATCCATATGTCTGTATGTCTGTATGTCTTGCTATCCATATATAACTATTTCTATGTAATTATATATCTATATAGAAAGAAAATACACATATTTAATATATCGTGTGTAATAAAGATATAATAATCCTATAATAATGTATTATAAGGGTGAGCTCGGCCAAAAACAAAAAGTATATGGTAGAAACGAAATTTTGTGAGTCAGACTAAACTAAAATTGCTATTATTATGTTATTATTTGTTTTTTTAAGGTTTAGACTTAACCTTTCTCTTCCTTTCTTCCTTCATTGTGCATTGAATGTTTAAGACTTCATCGGAGGGTTTAAATTCCGCTCGCAGACTGTGAAAAACATATCGTACGGCATCGTGGCAGCAATAATAATAAGTGTTATTGGTGTGTTACTAAGTTGTAAATACATATATATATATATTCAGGTATAATTATTAATATATAGTTTAATTAAAAGTTTAATCTATGGGTAAAATATAAGTTATAATATATTAACACTATTATTGCTGCCAGTACGATATGTTTTTCCACCCTCCTTCCCTCCCTCCCTCCCCCTCCTCATAAGACTTTAAACATCTGTTCATGCTAATTTCTTTTAAATTCATGGATTCTGTTTTCACACTTCATTATTATTATTATTATTATATTTATTTTTTCAAATTTCTTACCACGTTATTATCATTATTATTATTATTGGTCAGCTGTTATTTAAAATTAATTAATTTTGCCATAATTTCAATATATTTCCTGTAATTTCCTTATTACTATCACTACTACTACTTCTACCACAACCACAACCATTAACACACCACAACCACAACCATTAACACACCACAACCACAACCATTATCACACCACAACCACAACCATTATTACACCACAACCACAACCATTATCACACCACAACCACAACCATTATCACACCACAACCACAACCATTAACACACCACAACCACAACCATTAACACACCACAACCACAACCATTATCACACCACAACCACAACCATTATTACACCACAACCACAACCATTATTACACCACAACCACAACCATTATCACACCACAACCACAACTATTATCACACCACAACCACAACCATTATTACACCACAACCACAACCATTATCACACCACAACCACAACCATTATTACACCACAACCACAACCATTATCACACCACAACCACAACCATTATTACACCACAACCACAACCATTATTACACCACAACCACAACCATTAACACACCACAACCACAACCATTATTACACCACAACCACAACCATTAACACACCACAACCACAACCATTATTACACCACAACCACAACCATTATTACACCACAACCATTAACACACCACAACCACAACCATTATTACACCACAACCACAACCATTATCACACCACAATATATATATATATATATATATATATATATATATATATATATATATATATATATATATATATATATATATATATAGTATATTTATATTAATCTTTAATTTAGATAGTTTTCTGAATAGTGAACTTAATTAAAAGTCTTGGCAGTGATGATAAAACAATATAATTTTAACATTACATGCATTACAAGAAACAATATATTATAGTAACTGTTGAATTAGTTAATAGATTAATTATATTTGATTGACTTGATATACTGAAGTTTTATTCCTGACCGGTTTCGCTAACAGCTTCTTCAGAGGAAGAATAAGAAGCTGTTAACAAAACCGGTCAGGAATAAAACCTCAGTATACTTGGAAATCGTCAAAGAAGTGATGGAGGAAGTCAAATGTTGGTCGGATGTCTGGATCTTTGTTCCAGCAGTGTATCATTGCCTTGTACAGCTCATCAGGACAGCGCGGAGGCTTGGCCATTCGATATCCTGATTGGACGCGCTCTATCATTTCTCGATTGTTCATGCCTGTAAGGGATACGATAGGGTTTAATATACACACTCTTATCTATCTAATCATTGATCTCTCCCTTTTTCTCCTTCTCCTCTTCCTCATCTTCCTCTTTAAATAAGGGATATTTCAATAATTTACATTAAACAAAACAACACTCAAATAATCCTTAACATAATAGTAATCACAAAACTGAGTCCAGATTCGTGATCAGCATGTTTGAAAACCCCTGTGTATCAATTTTCATGAAATTCTGAAAAATCAAAATTTTCACAAAATTTTGCCAGGTAAATACCTTAGACTTTTTTTCAGAAATCATGTTTTATTTAATAACTCGAAAACTATTAGGTTTACGTAAAAGAAGTTTATATTAGTAAATGAAGAGCAGGATACGACCGTTCTTTTGAGCTATAGTGAACGGGAATTGGAGGGAAACTATAGCTTTAAGAAGGGAAATAGGATTAATCTTTTATTTTCCCTAAACTTAAGTTTTCTCCAAAGTTATGGAGAATATTGAATAGGTGAAGAGAGAATTATATACAACTATTCAAGCTTAACAAATTTGGTTCTATACATTTTTGCTCTAGGACTAATATTTTCGGAGTAAATTAGCAAAAAAAAATTTCAACCTAATTTCAGATGGAAAATTTGTGGTCCAAAAATTGAGAATGAATTTTCTTCAATTATCCTTGGAATATTGCATCAACATTATACATCTTTTAATTTGCAATACATTTTTGATCCTTACTAATGTTTAAACCAAAGTATTAACATTGTTTAAAATTGTCTTGTATCCAAAATTTGAATTTCTGTCACTGATAGACTTACGTTAGGAGAAGGAAGGGGAGGAGGAGGAGGATGAGGAGGAGAAGGAGGAGGAGGAGGAGGAGAAGGAGGAGGAGGAGGAGGAGGAGGAGGAGGAGGAGGAGGAGGAGGAGGAGGAGGAGGAGGAGGAGGACACACACACACACACACATACACACTCACCTCCCCGTATTCAGAATGTTCCATCACTGTGCCGTTGCAAGCGAATTCCTTCTTGCAAGCACGTACAATCTTCTTGAGGTGGTAATCCGATGATATGCCTTGCACTGTGGTAAGTGTCTTCCGGCCATTACGTTGCTGGATTCTGAAATATTTGGGAGTGGTTAATATAATATAATAATAATAATTATTAAGTGCTTAGAGCTACGGCGCTTGTGTTGTCATCCGCTATTGGTACAACTTGTTATAACTTATTATTGACCTGGTAAAGCATCTTTCAAGTTATGTTAGGTACGGTTAGGTTCATTTTAGCATCCAAAAGTTAGGTACGTGCTGTATTTATAACCGAGCATTTACACTGCCGTACCTGTAAGCTGTGCCATTACTAAAACATTTGCATATTCTTTGTTATAATAATAATAAAAAGCTTACAGTATTGACTAAGAATTATACTCAATAGAAAATAAATAAGAAAATATAATAAATATTTAAGCATTTCTCAAGGTTGTCCTCAGTGGGATCTGCGCGTTTCATCTATAGGGAGAGAGGTTAGGTTAGGTCTGCTTGTTGTATCTATAGAGAGAGAGGTTAGGTTAAACTGGTTTAGGTACACACACACACACACACACACCCGCACACACACACACACACACACACACATACATACCTTCTTGTACTTGTGGGGGAAGGTGTTTTTTTCAATGGTGTTCTGAGTAGCCCCGCGTGTCACCACAGGAAGGCGGTGCCGGTTGTCTACCATTCCTAACCTCATATAATCCTCCAGGCGGGGGATTATATGAGAGGATAATAATAATAATAATAATATTACTTACACGTATACTTAGTGAATAGCCGTGACTGGTCTGCTCGGACATCCTTATCAGAAAGGTTCCTCGCAGATTACCACGTGCCATCAGTAATTTCTCTGCTTCTTTACGGGCTATCTTTCCAAAATACCAACTGAAAAAAATATAATCATTACTATCATTATGATTATCATTATTCTATCACACTGTTTTAAGATTGAAAAAACTTATAATATAATCCAGCCATCTATCCATCTCTTTCATGTGTTATATCTATCACTGTTGTATAAAGCTTTAAATATTGTATAAAACTTATATAATATTGTATAAAAAAACTTAACAAACTGAATAAAAGTTTTTAAAATTATACATACTCTTGACATTCCAGGGAGGAGGCTGAGGCTACGTAATTCTTTGGGATGTAGCCTTCAATGTGTCGAGTTAGTGGTGGTGGTGGTGGTGCAGAGGTCCCCAATCCCTGGGCCGTGGACCGGTACCGGTCCGTGGTGGGCTTTCTCTTCTCAGGCACCTGCAAGTTAGGAACGTGTTAAGAATCATAGTAATGACAGACATCTTAATTTAACACACACACACACACACACACAGACACAGATTAGGAATGGAATTAATGGTAAGAATGACAGGAAGGGTTATGGTAGGAATTGTTAGGAATGTTATGAATGATTAGAGAAAATCATGATATCTATTTCAAATAAATCAGAAGAAAGTAGGATGTTTGAGACCATTACAGTGGGTATAATTTAAAAAATGTATATTATATATGTTGCTTTTAATATAAAAAAAACTAAAAACAAGCATTAAGATTGAAATATATTAGGAAAATTGTGGCTACACCACACTTGACCAACTCCTTTAAATCGTGTTAGCGAAAACAATTCAAAACATTAGGAAGTTTGGCCACACATGTAAACGCCCCGGTGTGTACAAATGCTGTCCAAGGATGTAACAATAAGTAAAATTAGTAAATAATAATATAATAAGGGTTATATTAACGTAATGTTACCTAACTTACGGTAATAACTACACATTATTTCCCACGTATATAATTACCATAAAAACAACACCAGCAATGTCACAATAACTCAAATGGATGAATAAAACTAATGCTACTAACAAAATAAGTAAGATATTGCCGGGTGTGAGATGAATGAATCGTGTCAACAGACAAGACAAGTCCTTTATTGACCTTAATTAGCCAACACCTGGCCATTATTAACACCTATACACCTTCCCTTCAACACTTACCTTATACATGTGAAGTTTAAAGAATGTGCCGTGGTGGAAAAGTGTAATTATATCATTGTATAATATTCCTGTCACTGTAAACACAGCCATAAAAACGAGAATAGGCAGATAGTAGCCATCGAAACTCTCACTCGCACAGTGGTTTCAAGTGCCTATTCTATATCAAATACCTCCACGGACATACATAAATACACACACAAGCTTGCACACACAATTATATGCATGAAAATACCCGAAATATACGTAAATACTTACTTAAAGCAAGCCGCGTCGCCGCCATTTTGATATTGTGATCTTGAATCTTGATGTTCCGATGCAGATTCCGTCAGTCCAACGTCATCTTACTTTATTTTCTTTGCTATCCATATATAACTATTTCTATGTAATCATATAACTATGTAAAAGGAAAATACACCTATATATTCATAATTTCAATATCTACAACTTAATATTTAAAAATAATTTTGTTCGTTAATCAAAAACTATTTGAGTTATTTGAAAATGGATTGCAGTTTTATATAGAACTTTTTAAGCTGAACACTTTTGTATAGAAGCATTTATCCTCTAAGAGTAATATTTTCGCAGTAAAATGACAAAAACTTTTTCAAAAATAATTTTGTTCGTTGATCAAAAACTATTTTAGTTATTTAAAAATGGATTGCAGTTTTATATAGGACTTTTTAAGCTGAACACTTTTGTATAGAAGCATTTATCCTCTCGGAGTAATATTTTCGCAGTAAAATTACAAAAACTTTTTCAAAAATAAATTAGAACGTTAATCAAAAACTATTAAAGTTATTAGAAAATAGATTGCAGTTTTATATAGAACTTTTAAAGCTGAACACTTTTGTATAGAAGCATTTATCCTCTAGGAGTAATATTTCCACAGTAAAATGACAAAAACTTTTTCAAAAATAATTTTGTTCGTTAATCAAAATCTATTTGAGTTATTTGAAAATGGATTGCAGTTTTATATAGAACTTTTTAAGCTGAACACTTTTGTATAGAAGCATTTATCCTCTAGGAGTAACATTTTCGCAGTAAAATGACAAAAACTTTTTCAAAAATAATTTTGTTCGTTAATCAAAATCTATTTGAGTTATTTGAAAATGGATTGCAGTTTTATATAGAACTTTTTAAGCTGAACACTTTTGTATAGAAGCATTTATCCTCTCGGAGTAATATTTTCGCAGTAAAATGACAAAAACTTTTTCAAAAATAATTTTGTTTGTCAATCAAAAACTATTTAAGTTATTTGAAAATGGATTGCAGTTTTATATAGAACTTTTTAAGCTGAACACTTTTGTATAGAAGCATTTATCCTCTAGGAGTAATATTTTCGCAGTAAAATGACACAAACTTTTTCAAAAATAATTTTGTTCGTCAATCAAAAACTATTTGAGTTATTTGAAAATGGATTGCAGTTTTATATAGAACTTTTTAAGCTGAACACTTTTGTATAGAAGCATTTATCCTCTAGGAGTAATATTTTCGCAGTAAAATTACAAAAACTTTTTCAAAAATAATTTTGTTCGTTAATCAAAATCTATTTGAGTTATTTGAAAATGGATTGCAGTTTTATATAGAACTTTTTAAGCTGAACACTTTTGTATAGAAGCATTTATCCTCTAGGAGTAATATTTTCGCAGTAAAATGACAAAAACTTTTTCAAAAATAATTTTGTTTGTCAATCAAAAACTATTTAAGTTATTTGAAAATGGATTGCAGTTTTATATAGAACTTATTAAGCTGAACACTTTTGTATAGAAGCATTTATCCTCTAGGAGTAATATTTTCGCAGTAAAATGACAAAAACTTTTTCAAAAATAATTTTGTTTGTCAATCAAAAACTATTTAAGTTATTTGAAAATGGATTGCAGTTTTATATAGAACTTTTTAAGCTGAACACTTTTGTATAGAAGCATTCATCCTCTAGGAGTAATATTTTCGCAGTAAAATGACAAAAACTTTTTCAAAAATATATTTGAACGTTAATCAAAAACTATTTGAGTTATTTGTAAATGGATTGCAGTTTTATATAGAACGTTTTAAGCTGAACACTTTTGTATAGAAGCATTTATCCTCTCGGAGTAATATTTTCGCAGTAAAATGACAAAACCTTTTTCAAAAATAATTTTGTTCGTTAATCAAAAACTATTAGAGTTATTAGAAAATGGATTGCAGTTTTATATAGAACTTTTAAAGCTGAACACTTTTGTATAGAAGCATTTATCCTCTAGGAGTAATATTTCCACAGTAAAATGACAAAAACTTTTTCAAAAATAATTTTGTTCGTTAATCAAAATCTATTTGAGTTATTTGAAAATGGATTGCAGTTTTATATAGAACTTTTTAAGCTGAATACTTTTGTATAGAAGCATTTATCCTCTAGGAGTAATATTTTCGCAGTAAAATGACAAAACCTTTTTCAAAAATAATTTTGTTCGTTAATCAAAATCTATTTGAGTTATTTGAAAATGGATTGCAGTTTTATATAGAACTTTTTAAGCTGAACACTTTTGTATAGAAGCATTTATCCTCTAGGAGTAATATTTTCGCAGTAAAATGACAAAAACTTTTTCAAAAATAATTTTGTTTGTCAATCAAAAACTATTTAAGTTATTAGAAAATGGATTGCAGTTTTGTATAGAACTTTTTAAGCTGAACACTTTCGTATAGAAGCATTTATCCTCTAAAAGTAATATTTCCGCAGTAAAATGACAAAAACTTTTTGAAAAATAATTTTGTTCGTTAATCAAAATCTATTTGAGTTATTTGAAAATGGATTGCAGTTTTATATAGAACTTTTTAAGCTGAACACTTTTGTATAGAAGCATTTATCCTCTAGGAGTAATATTTTCGCAGTAAAATGACAAAAACTTTTTCAAAAATAAATTTGAACGTTAATCAAAAACTATTTGAGTTATTTAAAAATGGATTGATGTTTTATATAGAACTTTTTAAGCTGAACACTTTTGTATAGAAACATTTATCCTCTCGGAGTAATATTTTCGCAGTAAAATGAGAAAAACTTTTTCAAAAAAAATTTTGTTCGTTAATCAAAAACTATTTGAGTTATTAGAAAATGGATTGCAGTTTTATATAGAACTTTTTAAGCTGAACACTTTTGTATAGAAGCATTTATCCTCTAGGAGTAATATTTTCGCAGTAAAATGACAAAAACTTTTTCAAAAATAAATTTGAACGTTAATCAAAAACTATTTGAGTTATTTAAAAATGGATTGATGTTTTATATAGAACTTTTTAAGCTGAACACTTTTGTATAGAAACATTTATCCTCTCGGAGTAATATTTTCGCAGTAAAATGAGAAAAACTTTTTCAAAAAAAATTTTGTTCGTTAATCAAAAACTATTTGAGTTATTAGAAAATGGATTGCAGTTTTATATAGAACTTTTTAAGCTGAACACTTTTGTATAGAAGCATTTATCCTCTAGGAGTAATATTTTCGCAGTAAAATGACACAAACTTTTTCAAAAATAATTTTGTTCGTCAATCAAAAACTATTTGAGTTATTTGAAAATGGATTGCAGTTTTATATAGAACTTTTTAAGCTGAACACTTTTGTATAGAAGCATTTATCCTCTAGGAGTAATATTTTCGCAGTAAAATGACAAAAACTTTTTCAAAAATAATTTTGTTTGTCAATCAAAAACTATTTAAGTTATTTGAAAATGGATTGCAGTTTTATATAGAACTTTTTAAGCTGAACACTTTTGTATAGAAGCATTTATCCTCTAGGAGTAATATTTTCGCAGTAAAATGACACAAACTTTTTCAAAAATAATTTTGTTCGTCAATCAAAAACTATTTGAGTTATTTGAAAATGGATTGCAGTTTTATATAGAACTTTTTAAGCTGAACACTTTTGTATAGAAGCATTTATCCTCTAGGAGTAATATTTTCGCAGTAAAATTACAAAAACTTTTTCAAAAATATATTTGAACGTTAATCAAAAACTATTTGAGTTATTTAAAAATGGATTGCAGTTTTATATAGAACTTCTTAAGCTGAACACTTTTGTATAGAAGCATTTATCCTCTAGGAGTAATATTTTCGCAGTAAAATGACAAAAACTTTTTCAAAAATAATTTTGTTCGTTAATCAAAATCTATTTGAGTTATTTGAAAATGGATTGCAGTTTTATATAGAACTTTTTAAGCTGAACACTTTTGTATAGAAGCATTTATCCTCTAGGAGTAATATTTTCGCAGTAAAATGACAAAAACTTTTTCAAAAATAATTTTGTTTGTCAATCAAAAACTATTTAAGTTATTTGAAAATGGATTGCAGTTTTATATAGAACTTATTAAGCTGAACACTTTTGTATAGAAGCATTTATCCTCTAGGAGTAATATTTTCGCAGTAAAATGACAAAAACTTTTTCAAAAATAATTTTGTTTGTCAATCAAAAACTATTTAAGTTATTTGAAAATGGATTGCAGTTTTATATAGAACTTTTTAAGCTGAACACTTTTGTATAGAAGCATTCATCCTCTAGGAGTAATATTTTCGCAGTAAAATGACAAAAACTTTTTCAAAAATATATTTGAACGTTAATCAAAAACTATTTGAGTTATTTGTAAATGGATTGCAGTTTTATATAGAACGTTTTAAGCTGAACACTTTTGTATAGAAGCATTTATCCTCTCGGAGTAATATTTTCGCAGTAAAATGACAAAACCTTTTTCAAAAATAATTTTGTTCGTTAATCAAAAACTATTAGAGTTATTAGAAAATGGATTGCAGTTTTATATAGAACTTTTAAAGCTGAACACTTTTGTATAGAAGCATTTATCCTCTAGGAGTAATATTTCCACAGTAAAATGACAAAAACTTTTTCAAAAATAATTTTGTTCGTTAATCAAAATCTATTTGAGTTATTTGAAAATGGATTGCAGTTTTATATAGAACTTTTTAAGCTGAATACTTTTGTATAGAAGCATTTATCCTCTAGGAGTAATATTTTCGCAGTAAAATGACAAAACCTTTTTCAAAAATAATTTTGTTCGTTAATCAAAATCTATTTGAGTTATTTGAAAATGGATTGCAGTTTTATATAGAACTTTTTAAGCTGAACACTTTTGTATAGAAGCATTTATCCTCTAGGAGTAATATTTTCGCAGTAAAATGACAAAAACTTTTTCAAAAATAATTTTGTTTGTCAATCAAAAACTATTTAAGTTATTAGAAAATGGATTGCAGTTTTGTATAGAACTTTTTAAGCTGAACACTTTCGTATAGAAGCATTTATCCTCTAAAAGTAATATTTCCGCAGTAAAATGACAAAAACTTTTTGAAAAATAATTTTGTTCGTTAATCAAAATCTATTTGAGTTATTTGAAAATGGATTGCAGTTTTATATAGAACTTTTTAAGCTGAACACTTTTGTATAGAAGCATTTATCCTCTAGGAGTAATATTTTCGCAGTAAAATGACAAAAACTTTTTCAAAAATAAATTTGAACGTTAATCAAAAACTATTTGAGTTATTTAAAAATGGATTGATGTTTTATATAGAACTTTTTAAGCTGAACACTTTTGTATAGAAGCATTTATCCTCTCGGAGTAATATTTTCGCAGTAAAATGAGAAAAACTTTTTCAAAAAAAATTTTGTTCGTTAATCAAAAACTATTTGAGTTATTAGAAAATGGATTGCAGTTTTATATAGAACTTTTTAAGCTGAACACTTTTGTATAGAAGCATTTATCCTCTAGGAGTAATATTTTCGCAGTAAAATGACACAAACTTTTTCAAAAATAATTTTGTTCGTCAATCAAAAACTATTTGAGTTATTTGAAAATGGATTGCAGTTTTATATAGAACTTTTTAAGCTGAACACTTTTGTATAGAAGCATTTATCCTCTAGGAGTAATATTTTCGCAGTAAAATTACAAAAACTTTTTCAAAAATATATTTGAACGTTAATCAAAAACTATTTGAGTTATTTAAAAATTAATTGCAGTTTTATATAGAACTTTTTAAGCTGAACACTTTTGTATAGAAGCATTTATCCTCTAGGAGTAATATTTTGGCAGTAAAATGACAAAAACTTTTTCAAAAATAATTTTGTTCGTTAATCAAAATCTATTTGAGTTATTTGAAAATGGATTGCAGTTTTATATAGAACTTTTTAAGCTGAACACTTTTGTATAGAAGCATTTATCCTCTAGGAGTAATATTTTCGCAGTAAAATGACACAAACTTTTTCAAAAATAATTTTGTTCGTCAATCAAAAACTATTTGAGTTATTTGAAAATGGATTGCAGTTTTATATAGAACTTTTTAAGCTGAACACTTTTGTATAGAAGCATTTATCCTCTAGGAGTAATATTTTCGCAGTAAAATTACAAAAACTTTTTCAAAAATATATTTGAACGTTAATCAAAAACTATTTGAGTTATTTAAAAATTGATTGCAGTTTTATATAGAACTTCTTAAGCTGAACACTTTTGTATAGAAGCATTTATCCTCTAGGAGTAATATTTTGGCAGTAAAATGACAAAAACTTTTTCAAAAATAATTTTGTTCGTTAATCAAAATCTATTTGAGTTATTTGAAAATGGATTGCAGTTTTATATAGAACTTTTTAAGCTGAACACTTTTGTATAGAAGCATTTATCCTCTAGGAGTAATATTTTCGCAGTAAAATGACAAAAACTTTTTCAAAAATAATTTTGTTTGTCAATCAAAAACTATTTAAGTTATTTGAAAATGGATTGCAGTTTTATATAGAACTTTTTAAGCTGAACACTTTTGTATAGAAGCATTTATCCTCTAGGAGTAATATTTTCGCAGTAAAATGACACAAACTTTTTCAAAAATAATTTTGTTCGTCAATCAAAAACTATTTGAGTTATTTGAAAATGGATTGCAGTTTTATATAGAACTTTTTAAGCTGAACACTTTTGTATAGAAGCATTTATCCTCTAGGAGTAATATTTTCGCAGTAAAATTACAAAAACTTTTTCAAAAATATATTTGAACGTTAATCAAAAACTATTTGAGTTATTTAAAAATTGATTGCAGTTTTATATAGAACTTCTTAAGCTGAACACTTTTGTATAGAAGCATTTATCCTCTACGAGTAATATTTTGGCAGTAAAATGACAAAAACTTTTTCAAAAATAATTTTGTTCGTTAATCAAAATCTATTTGAGTTATTTGAAAATGGATTGCAGTTTTATATAGAACTTTTTAAGCTGAACACTTTTGTATAGAAGCATTTATCCTCTAGGAGTAATATTTTCGCAGTAAAATGACAAAAACTTTTTCAAAAATAATTTTGTTTGTCAATCAAAAACTATTTAAGTTATTTGAAAATGGATTGCAGTTTTATATAGAACTTTTTAAGCTGAACACTTTTGTATAGAAGCATTTATCCTCTAGGAGTAATATTTTCGCAGTAAAATGACAAAAACTTTTTCAAAAATAATTTTGTTTGTCAATCAAAAATTATTTAAGTTATTTGAAAATGGATTGCAGTTTTATATAGAACTTTTTAAGCTGAACACTTTTGTATAGAAGCATTCATCCTCTAGGAGTAATATTTTCGCAGTAAAATGACAAAAACTTTTTCAAAAATATATTTGAACGTTAATCAAAAACTATTTGAGTTATTTGTAAATGGATTGCAGTTTTATATAGAACTTTTTAAGCTGAACACTTTTGTATAGAAGCATTTATCCTCTAGGAGTAATATTTTCGCAGTAAAATGACAAAAACTTTTTCAAAAAAAATTTTGTTTGTCAATCAAAAACTATTTGAGTTATTTGAAAATGGATTGCAGTTTTATATAGAAATTGTTAAGCTGAACACTTTTGTATAGAAGCATTTATCCTCTAGGAGTAATATTTTCGCAGTAAAATGACAAAAACTTTTTCAAAAATAAATTAGAACGTTAATCAAAAACTATTAGAGTTATTAGAAAATGGATTGCAGTTTTATATAGAACTTTTTAAGCTGAACACTTTTGTATAGAAGCATTTATCCTCTCGGAGTAATATTTTCGCAGTAAAATGACAAAACCTTTTTCAAAAATAATTATGTTCGTTAATCAAAAACTATTTGAGTTATTAGAAAATGGATTGCAGTTTTATATAGAACTTTTTAAGCTGAACACTTTTGTATAGAAGCATTCATCCTCTAGGAGTAATATTTTCGCAGTAAAATTACAAAAACTTTTTCAAAAATAATTTTGTTCGTCAATCAAAAACTATTTGAGTTATTTGAAAATGGATTGCAGTTTTGTATAGAACTTTTTAAGCTGAACACTTTTGTATAGAAGCATTTATCCTCTAGGAGTAATATTTTCGCAGTAAAATGACAAAAACTTTTTTAAAAATATATTTGAACGTTAATCAAAAACTATTTGAGTTATTTAAAAATGGATTGCAGTTTTATATAGAACTTTTTAAGCTGAACACTTTTGTATAGAAGCATTTATCCTCTCGGAGTAATATTTTCGCAGTAAAATGAGAAAAACTTTTTCAAAAATAGTTTTGTTTGTTAATCAAAAACTATTTGAGTTATTAGAAAATGGATTGCAGTTTTGTATAGAACTTTTTAAACTGAACACTTTCGTATAAAAGCATTTATCCTCTAGGAGTAATATTTCCGCAGTAAAATGACAAAAACTTTTTGAAAAATAATTTTGTTCGTTAATCAAAATCTATTTGAGTTATTTGAAAATGGATTGCAGTTTTATATAGAACTTTTTAAGCTGAACACTTTTGTATAGAAGCATTTATCCTCTCGGAGTAATATTTTCGCAGTAAAATGACAAAACCTTTTTCAAAAATAATTTTGTTCGTTAATCAAAATCTATTTGAGTTATTTGAAAATGGATTGCAGTTTTATATAGAACTTTTTAAGCTGAATACTTTTGTATAGAAGCATTTATCCTCTAGGAGTAATATTTTCGCAGTAAAATGACAAAACCTTTTTCAAAAATAATTTTGTTCGTTAATCAAAATCTATTTGAGTTATTTGAAAATGGATTGCAGTTTTATATAGAACTTTTTAAGCTGAACACTTTTGTATAGAAGCATTTATCCTCTAGGAGTAATATTTTTGCAGTAAAATGACAAAAACTTTTTCAAAAATAATTTTGTTTGTCAATCAAAAACTATTTAAGTTATTAGAAAATGGATTGCAGTTTTGTATAGAACTTTTTAAGCTGAACACTTTCGTATAGAAGCATTTATCCTCTAGGAGTAATATTTCCGCAGTAAAATGACAAAAACTTTTTGAAAAATAATTTTGTTCGTTAATCAAAATCTATTTGAGTTATTTGAAAATGGATTGCAGTTTTATATAGAACTTTTTAAGCTGAACACTTTTGTATAGAAGCATTTATCCTCTAGGAGTAATATTTTCGCAGTAAAATTACAAAAACTTTTTCAAAAATATATTTGAACGTTAATCAAAAACTATTTGAGTTATTTAAAAATGGATTGCAGTTTTATATAGAACTTCTTAAGCTGAACACTTTTGTATAGAAGCATTTATCCTCTAGGAGTAATATTTTGGCAGTAAAAAGACAAAAACTTTTTCAAAAATAAATTTGAACGGTAATCAAAAACTATTTGGGTTATTTGAAAATGGATTGCAGTTTTATATAGAACTTTTTAATCTGAACACTTTTGTATAGAAGCATTTATCCTCTCGGAGTAATATTTTGGCAGTAAAATGACAAAAACTTTTTCAAAAATAATTTTGTTTGTCAATCAAAAACTATTTGAGTTATTTGAAAATGGATTGCAGTTTTATATAGAAATTTTTAAGCTGAACACTTTTGTATAGAAGCATTTATCCTCTAGGAGTAATATTTTCGCAGTAAAATGACAAAAACTTTTTCAAAAATAAATTAGAACGTTAATCAAAAACTATTAGAGTTATTAGAAAATGGATTGCAGTTTTATATAGAACTTTTTAAGCTGAACACTTTTGTATAGAAGCATTTATCCTCTCGGAGTAATATTTTCGCAGTAAAATGACAAAACCTTTTTCAAAAATAATTATGTTCGTTAATCAAAAACTATTTGAGTTATTTGAAAATGGATTGCAGTTTTATATAGAACTTTTTAAGCTGAACACTTTTGTATAGAAGCATTTATCCTCTCGGAGTAATATTTTCGCAGTAAAATGAGAAAAACTTTTTCAAAAATAGTTTTGTTTGTTAATCAAAAACTATTTGAGTTATTAGAAAATGGATTGCAGTTTTGTATAGAACTTTTTAAGCTGAACACTTTCGTATAAAAGCATTTATCCTCTAGGAGTAATATTTCCGCAGTAAAATGACAAAAACTTTTTGAAAAATAATTTTGTTCGTTAATCAAAATCTATTTGAGTTATTTGAAAATGGATTGCAGTTTTATATAGAACTTTTTAAGCTGAACACTTTTGTATAGAAGCATTTATCCTCTCGGAGTAATATTTTCGCAGTAAAATGACAAAACCTTTTTCAAAAATAATTTTGTTCGTTAATCAAAATCTATTTGAGTTATTTGAAAATGGATTGCAGTTTTATATAGAACTTTTTAAGCTGAATACTTTTGTATAGAAGCATTTATCCTCTAGGAGTAATATTTTCGCAGTAAAATGACAAAACCTTTTTCAAAAATAATTTTGTTCGTTAATCAAAATCTATTTGAGTTATTTGAAAATGGATTGCAGTTTTATATAGAACTTTTTAAGCTGAACACTTTTGTATAGAAGCATTTATCCTCTAGGAGTAATATTTTTGCAGTAAAATGACAAAAACTTTTTCAAAAATAATTTTGTTTGTCAATCAAAAACTATTTAAGTTATTAGAAAATGGATTGCAGTTTTGTATAGAACTTTTTAAGCTGAACACTTTCGTATAGAAGCATTTATCCTCTAGGAGTAATATTTCCGCAGTAAAATGACAAAAACTTTTTGAAAAATAATTTTGTTCGTTAATCAAAATCTATTTGAGTTATTTGAAAATGGATTGCAGTTTTATATAGAACTTTTTAAGCTGAACACTTTTGTATAGAAGCATTTATCCTCTAGGAGTAATATTTTCGCAGTAAAATTACAAAAACTTTTTCAAAAATATATTTGAACGTTAATCAAAAACTATTTGAGTTATTTAAAAATGAATTGCAGTTTTATATAGAACTTTTTAAGCTGAACACTTTTGTATAGAAGCATTTATCCTCTAGGAGTAATATTTTGGCAGTAAAATGACAAAAACTTTTTCAAAAATAAATTTGAACGGTAATCAAAAACTATTTGGGTTATTTGAAAATGGATTGCAGTTTTATATAGAACTTTTTAATCTGAACACTTTTGTATAGAAGCATTTATCCTCTCGGAGTAATATTTTGGCAGTAAAATGACAAAAACTTTTTCAAAAATAATTTTGTTTGTCAATCAAAAACTATTTGAGTTATTTGAAAATGGATTGCAGTTTTATATAGAAATTTTTAAGCTGAACACTTTTGTATAGAAGCATTTATCCTCTAGGAGTAATATTTTCCCAGTAAAATGACAAAAACTTTTTCAAAAATAAATTAGAACGTTAATCAAAAACTATTAGAGTTATTAGAAAATGGATTGCAGTTTTATATAGAACTTTTTAAGCTGAACACTTTTGTATAGAAGCATTTATCCTCTCGGAGTAATATTTTGGCAGTAAAATGACAAAAACTTTTTCAAAAATAAATTTGAACGTTAATCAAAAACTATTTGGGTTATTTGAAAATGGATTGCAGTTTTATATAGAACTTTTTAAGCTGAACACTTTTGTATAGAAGCATTTATCCTCTCGGAGTAATATTTTGGCAGTAAAATGACAAAAACTTTTTCAAAAAAAATTTTGTTTGTTAATCAAAAACTATTTGAGTTATTTAAAAATGGATTTCAGTTTTATATAGAACTTTTTAAGCTGAACACTTTTGTATAGAAGCATTTATCTTCTAGAAGTAATATTTTCGCAGTAAAATGACAAAAACTTTTTCAAAAATAATTTTGTACGTTAATCAAAAACTATTTGAGTTATTTGAAAATGGATTGCAGTTTTATATAGAACTTTTTAAGCTGAACACTTTTGTATAGAGGCATTTATCCTCTCGGAGTAATATTTTCGCAGTAAAATGACAAAAACTTTTTCAAAAATAAATTTGAACGTTAATCAAAAACTATTTGAGTTATTTAAAAATGGATTGCAGTTTTATATAGAACTTTTTAAGCTGAACACTTTTGTATAGAAGCATTTATCCTCTCGGAGTAATATTTTGGCAGTAAAATGACAAAAACTTTTTCAAAAATAATTTTGTTTGTTAATCAAAAACTATTTGAGTTATTTAAAAATGGATTGCAGTTTTATATAGAACTTTTTTAGCTGAACACTTTTGTATAGAAGCATTTATCCTCTCGGAGTAATATTTTGGCAGTAAAATGACAAAAACTTTTTCAAAAATAAATTTGAACGTTAATTGAAAACTATTTGGGTTATTTGAAAATGGATTGCAGTTTTATATAGAACTTTTTAAACTGAACACTTTTGTATAGAAGCATTTATCCTCTCGGAGTAATATTTTGGCAGTAAAATGACAAAACCTTTTTCAAAAATAATTTTGTACGTTAATCAAAAACTATTTGAGTTATTTGAAAATAAATTACAGTTTTATATAGAACTTTTTAAGCTGAACACTTTTGTATAGAAGCATTTATCCTCTCGGAGTAATATTTTGGCAGTAAAATGACAAAAACTTTTTCAAAAATAAATTTGAACGTTAATCAAAAACTATTTGGGTTATTTGAAAATGGATTGCAGTTTTATATAGAACTTTTTAAGCTGAACACTTTTGTATAGAAGCATTTATCCTCTAGGAGTAATATTTTCGCAATAAAATGACAAAATCTTTTTCAAAAACAATTTTGTTCGTTAATCAAAAACTATTTGAGTTATTTGTAAATAAATTGCAGTTTTATATAGAACTCTTTAAGCTGAACACTTTTGTATAGAAGCATTTATCCTCTAGGAGTAATATTTTCGCATTAAAATGACAAAAACTTTTTCAAAAATAATTTTGTTTGTTAATCAAAAACTATTTGAGTTATTTAAAAATGGATTTCAGTTTTATATAGAACTTTTTAAGCTGAACACTTTTGTATGGAAGCATTTATCTTCTAGAAGTAATATTTTGGCAGTAAAATGACAAAAACTTTTTCAAAAATAATTTTGTTTGTTAATCAAAAACTATTTGAGTTATTTAAAAATGGATTGCAGTTTTATATAGAACTTTTTAAGCTGAACACTTTTGTATAGAAGCATTTATCCTCTCGGAGTAATATTTTGGCAGTAAAATGACAAAAACTTTTTCAAAAATAAATTTGAACGTTAATCAAAAACTATTTGGGTTATTTGAAAATGGATTGCAGTTTTATATAGAACTTTTTAAGCTGAACACTTTTGTATAGAAGCATTTATCCTCTCGGAGTAATATTTTGGCAGTAAAATGACAAAAACTTTTTCAAAAATAATTTTGTTTGTTAATCAAAAACTATTTAAGTTATTTAAAAATGGATTGCAGTTTTATATAGAACTTTTTAAGCTGAACACTTTTGTATAGAAGCATTTATCCTCTCGGAGTAATATTTTGGCAGTAAAATGACAAAAACTTTTTCAAAAATAAATTTGAACGTTAATCAAAAACTATTTGGGTTATTTGAAAATGGATTGCAGTTTTATATAGAACTTTTAAAGCTGAACACTTTTGTATAGAAGCATTTATCCTCTCGGAGTAATATTTTGGCAGTAAAATGACAAAAACTTTTTCAAAAATAATTTTGTTTGTTAATCAAAAACTGTTTGAGTTATTTAAAAATGGATTGCAGTTTTATATAGTACTTTTTAAGCTGAACACTTTTGTATAGAAGCATTTATCTTCTAGAAGTAATATTTTCGCAGTAAAATGACAAAAACTTTTTCAAAAATACTTTTGTACGTTAATCAAAAACTATTTGAGTTATTTGAAAATGGATTGCAGTTTTATATAGAACTTTTTAAGCTGAACACTTTTGTATAGAAGCATTTATCCTCTCGGAGTAATATTTTCGCAGTAAAATGACAAAAACTTTTTCAAAAATAAATTTGAACGTTAATCAAAAACTATTTGAGTTATTTAAAAATGGATTGCAGTTTTATATAGAACTTTTTAAGCTGAACACTTTTGTATAGAAGCATTTATCCTCTCGGAGTAATATTTTGGCAGTAAAATGACAAAAACTTTTTCAAAAATAAATTTGAACGTTAATCAAAAACTATTTGGGTTATTTGAAAATGGATTGCAGTTTTATATAGAACTTTTTAAGCTGAACACTTTTGTATAGAAGCATTTATCCTCTCGGAGTAATATTTTGGCAGTAAAATGACAAAAACTTTTTCAAAAATAATTTTGTTTGTTAATCAAAAACTATTTGAGTTATTTAAAAATGGATTGCAGTTTTATATAGAACTTTTTAAGCTGAACACTTTTGTATAGAAGCATTTATCTTCTAGAAGTAATATTTTGGCAGTAAAATGACAAAAACTTTTTCAAAAATAATTTTGTTTGTTAATCAAAAACTATTTGAGTTATTTAAAAATGGATTGCAGTTTTATATAGAACTTTTTAAGCTGAACACTTTTGTATAGAAGCATTTATCCTCTCGGAGTAATATTTTGGCAGTAAAATGACAAAAACTTTTTCAAAAATAAATTTGAACGTTAATCAAAAACTATTTGGGTTATTTGAAAATGGATTGCAGTTTTATATAGAACTTTTTAAGCTGAACACTTTTGTATAGAAGCATTTATCCTCTCGGAGTAATATTTTGGCAGTAAAATGACAAAAACTTTTTCAAAAATAAATTTGAACGTTAATCAAAAACTATTTGGGTTATTTGAAAATGGATTGCAGTTTTATATAGAACTTTTTAATCTGAACACTTTTGTATAGAAGCATTTATCCTCTCGGAGTAATATTTTGGCAGTAAAATGACAAAAACTTTTTCAAAAATAATTTTGTTTGTTAATCAAAAACTATTTGATTTATTTAAAAATGGATTTCAGTTTTATATAGAACTTTTTAAGCTGAACATTTTTGTATAGAAGCATTTATCCTCTCGGAGTAATATTTTGGCAGTAAAATGACAAAAACTTTTTCAAAAATAATTTTGTTTGTTAATCAAAAACTATTAGAGTTATTTAAAAATGGATTGCAATTTTATATAGAACTTTTTAAGCTGAACACTTTTGTATAGAAGCATTTATCTTCTAGAAGTAATATTTTCGCAGTAAAATGACAAAAACGTTTTCAAAAATAATTTTGTACGTTAATCAAAAACTATTTGAGTTATTTGAAAATGAATTGCAGTTTTATATAGAACTTTTTAAGCTGAACACTTTTTTATAGAAGCATTAATCCTCTCAGAGTAATATTTTCGCAGTAAAATGACAAAAACTTTTTCAAAAATAAATTTGAACGTTAATCAAAAACTATTTGAGTTATTTAAAAATGGATTGCAGTTTTATATAGAACTTTTTAAGCTGAACACTTTTGTATAGAAGCATTTATCCTCTCGGAGTAATATTTTGGCAGTAAAATGACAAAAACTTTTTCAAAAATAATTTTGTTTGTCAATCAAAAACTATTTGAGTTATTTAAAAATGGATTGCAGTTTTATATATAACTTTTTAAGCTGAACACTTTTGTATAGAAGCATTTATCCTCTCGGAGTAATATTTTGGCAGTAAAATGACAAAAATTTTTCAAAAATAAATTTGAAGGTTAATGAAAAACTATTTGGGTTATTTAAAAATAGATTGCAGTTTTATATAGAGCTTTTTAAGCTGAACACTTTTTTATAGAAGCATTTATCCTCTCGGAGTAATATTTTCGCAGTAAAATGACAAAAACTTTTTCAAAAATAAATTTGAACGTAAATCAAAAACTATTTGAGTTATTTAAAAATGAATTGCAGTTTTATATAGAAATTTTTAAGCTGAACACTTTTGTATAGAAGCATTTATCCTCTCGGAGTAATATTTTGGCAGTAAAATGACAAAAACTTTTTCAAAAATAAATTTGAACGTTAATCAAAAACTATTTGGGTTATTTGAAAATGGATTGCAGTTTTATATAGAACTTTTTAATCTGAACACTTTTGTATAGAAGCATTTATCCTCTCGGAGTAATATTTTGGCAGTAAAATGACAAAAACTTTTTCAAAAATAATTTTGTTTGTTAATCAAAAACTATTTGAGTTATTTAAAAATGGATTGCAGTTTTATATAGAACTTTTTAAGCTGAACATTTTTGTATAGAAGCATTTATCCTCTCGGAGTAATATTTTGGCAGTAAAATGACAAAAACTTTTTCAAAAATAATTTTGTTTGTTAATCAAAAACTATTAGAGTTATTTAAAAATGGATTGCAATTTTATATAGAACTTTTTAAGCTGAACACTTTTGTATAGAAGCATTTATCTTCTAGAAGTAATATTTTCGCAGTAAAATGACAAAAACGTTTTCAAAAATAATTTTGTACGTTAATCAAAAACTATTTGAGTTATTTGAAAATGGATTGCAGTTTTATATAGAACTTTTTAAGCTGAACACTTTTGTATAGAAGCATTAATCCTCTCAGAGTAATATTTTCGCAGTAAAATGACAAAAACTTTTTCAAAAATAAATTTGAACGTTAATCAAAAACTATTTGAGTTATTTAAAAATGGATTGCAGTTTTCTATAGAACTTTTTAAGCTGAACACTTTTGTATAGAAGCATTTATCCTCTCGGAGTAATATTTTGGCAGTAAAATGACAAAAACTTTTTCAAAAATAATTTTGTTTGTTAATCAAAAACTATTTGAGTTATTTAAAAATGGATTGCAGTTTTATATAGAACTTTTTAAGCTGAACACTTTTGTATAGGAGCATTTATCTTCTAGAAGTAATATTTTCGCAGTAAAATGACAAAAACGTTTTCAAAAATAATTTTGTATGTTAATCAAAAACTATTTGAGTTATTTGAAAATGGATTGCAGTTTCATATAGAACTTTTTAAGCTGAACACTTTTGTATAGAAGCATTTATCCTCTCGGAGTAATATTTTCGCAGTAAAATGACAAAAACTTTTTCAAAAATAATTTTGAATGTTAATCAAAAACTATTTGAGTTATTTAAAAATGGATTGCAGTTTTATATAGAACTTTTTAAGCTGAACACTTTTGTATAGAAGCATTTATCCTCTCGGAGTAATATTTTCGCAGTAAAATGACAAAAACTTTTTCAAAAATAATTTTGTTTGTTAATCAAAAACTATTTGAGTTATTTAAAAATAGATTGCAGTTTTATATAGAACTTTTTAAGCTGAACACTTTTGTATAGAAGCATTTATCTTCTAGAAGTAATATTTTCGCAGTAAAATGACAAAAACTTTTTCAAAAATAATTTTGTACGTTAATCAAAAACTTTTTGAGTTTTATAAAAATGGATTGCAGTTTTATATAGAACTTTTTAAGCTGAACACTTTTGTATAGAAGCATTTATCCTCTCGGAGTAATATTTTCGCAGTAAAATGACAAAAACTTTTTCAAAAATAAATTTGAACGTTAATCAAAAACTATTTGAGTTATTTAAAAATGGATTACAGTTTTATATATAACTTTTTAAGCTGAACACTTTTGTATAGAAGCATTTATCATCTCGGAGTAATATTTTGGCAGTAAAATGACAAAAACTTTTTCAAAAATAAATTTGAACGTTAATCAAAAACTATTTGAGTTATTTGAAAATAGATTGCAGTTTTATATAGAACTTTTTAATCTGAACACTTTTGTATAGAAGCATTTATCCTCTCGGAGTAATATTTTGGCAGTAAAATGACAAAAACTTCTTCAAAAATATTTTTGTTTTTTAATCAAAAACTATTTGAGTTATTTGAAAATGGATTGCAGTTTTATATAGAACTTTTTAAGCTGAACAATTTTGTATAGAAGCATTTATCTTCTAGAAGTAATATTTTCGCAGGAAAATGACAAAAACTTTTTCAAAAATAATTTTGTACGTTAATCAAAAACTATTTGAGTTATTTAAAAATGGATTGCAGTTTTATATAGAACTTTTTAAGCTGAACACTTTTGTATAGAAGCATTTATCCTCTCGGAGTAATATTTTCGCAGTAAAATGACAAAAACTTTTTCAAAAATAATTTTGTATGTTAATCAAAAACTATTTGAGTTATTCTAAAATAGATTACAGTTTTATATAGAACTTTTTAAGCTGAACACTTTTGTATAGAAGCATTTATCCTCTAGGAGTAATATTTTCGCAGTAAAATGACAAAAACTTTTTCAAAAATAATTTTGTACGTTAATCAAAAACTATTTGAGTTATTTGAAAATGGATTGCAGTTTTATATAGAACTTTTTAAGCTGAACACTTTTGTATAGAAGCATTAATCCTCTCAGAGTAATATTTTCGCAGTAAAATGACAAAAACTTTTTCAAAAATAAATTTGAACGTTAATCAAAAACTATTTGAGTTATTTAAAAATGAATTGCAGTTTTATATAGAAATTTTTAAGCTGAACACTTTTGTATAGAAGCATTTATCTTCTAGAAGTAATATTTTCGCAGTAAAATGACAAAAACTTTTTCAAAAATAATTTTGTACGTTAATCAAAAACTATTTGAGTTATTTGAAAATGGATTGCAGTTTTATATAGAACTTTTTAAGCTGAACACTTTTGTATAGAAGCATTAATCCTCTCAGAGTAATATTTTCGCAGTAAAATGACAAAAACTTTTTCAAAAATAATTTTGTTTGTTAATCAAAAACTATTAGAGTTATTTAAAAATGGATTGCAGTTTTATATAGAACTTTTTAAGCTGAACACTTTTGTATAGAAGCATTTATCTTCTAGAAGTAATATTTTCGCAGTAAAATGACAAAAACTTTTTCAAAAATAATTTTGTACGTTAATCAAAAACTATTTGAGTTATTTGAAAATGGATTGCAGTTTTATATAGAACTTTTTAAGCTGAACACTTTTGTATAGAAGCATTAATCCTCTCAGAGTAATATTTTCGCAGTAAAATGACAAAAACTTTTTCAAAAATAAATTTGAACGTTAATCAAAAACTATTTGAGTTATTTAAAAATGGATTGCAGTTTTATATAGAACTTTTTAAGCTGAACACTTTTGTATAGAAGCATTTATCCTCTCAGAGTAATATTTTGGCAGTAAAATGACAAAAACTTTTTCAAAAATAATTTTGTTTGTTAATCAAAAACTATTAGAGTTATTTAAAAATGGATTGCAGTTTTATATAGAACTTTTTAAGCTGAACACTTTTGTATAGAAGCATTTATCTTCTAGAAGTAATATTTTCGCAGTAAAATGACAAAAACTTTTTCAAAAATAATTTTGTACGTTAATCAAAAACTATTTGAGTTATTTGAAAATGGATTGCAGTTTTATATAGAACTTTTTAAGCTGAACACTTTTGTATAGAAGCATTAATCCTCTCAGAGTAATATTTTCGCAGTAAAATGACAAAAACTTTTTCAAAAATAAATTTGAACGTTAATCAAAAACTATTTGAGTTATTTAAAAATGGAT
>JAXIVD010003518.1:0-2500 GCA_036785275.1 Cancer borealis
TATATATATATATATATATATATATATATATATATATATATATATATATATATATATATACATATATATATATATATATATATATATATATATATATATATATATATATATTTATATATATGTATATATATGTATATATATATATATATATATATATATATATATATATATATATATATATATATATAATGGAATTGTGTTTGTGTTACACGCACCCACCCACTCACCCACCCACCCACACCCACACCCACACCCACACCCACACTCACACCCACACACACACACACACACACACACACACACACACACACACTTGGTCTTGCAGTAGGCGTGTAGTTGCCAGTTAGTGTGTTGAACTCGCTCGACCAGCCACCAACCCGCCGTCTCCCCGGGCCGCAGTTAGTCGTTGGTGAAGTGGTGCATGGGTGGTGACATTAGATAATGAGGTCATTGCAAGTGAGGCTGGAGGGTTGTTGAGCGCTGATTACTTACTATTATTTTCTTTCTCTGTAATAACGCAAGTGACACGCACAGGATTTCAACGGATTTGTCAAATGATAACACACCCACACGTACACGCACACACACACACACACACACACACACACACACACACACACACACACACACACACACACACACACACACACACACACACACACACACACACTAACAAAAAAAACAGAGAAACGCGCACACACATTATAATTCTTTTCAATACTCTGGAAACATTGAAGTAGATAAGCAAATGCATTTCGTTTGTATTTTCAAGGGACCGGAAAGAGAAAAAGTACTTTAGAATACAATCGTGAAAGAATTTACATTATTTTTCAGAGGTACTCCAGCGGGCAAGGAAGCTGCATTAAGTCAGCTGTTTCGTATTTCCCTTCTAAGTATTCAATGGATGGAGGAGGCACAGGAGAGAGAAAATAGAAAGGAAAAGAGAAAAAAACAGTTAATTACTTTAGCGTAAAATTATCGCTTTATATTTCTTAAAACTAAATCATACGTCTCGATATTAGTACATAAATGTATCTACGGGAGAGCAACAGGAAGAAAAAAAACTACAATTAATTCCTGCACACACACACACATATACATACATACATACAAACATACATACATACATACATACATACACAGGTAATCCACTCACACGTACTTCAACGCATACACACCATTCTTAAGTCTACCAGAACGTTTATTTGACTGGCTCTCTCAAACACACACACACGCACACGCACACACCTTTGTTCTGTGGTGTTCGGGAGTGCGAGGAGAGTCACGTCGCTGAGACACCTGCTCCTTCCAGCCCACCTGAGCGAGACGGCCTCACCTCACTACTATACAGGCATGTACGACAGTGAGGAAAGACGTCACAAGAGGAGGAAGAAGAAGAAAAAGGATAAGAGGAAGAGGAGGAGGAGGAGGAGGAGGAGGTAAAGAAAGGGGTGTAGGTGCAGATTAAACACACCTCAATAGACAGGTGTAGAAAGACGACTAAGCAGGTGTCCACACAAAGGAGGGAAGAGCTGAGGGAGAAAGGTGAGGACAAAGATGGTCTCTGTGAAGGCGTATCTAGAGTAATACTACGCACGTGAGGAGCAAACATAGAAAGGGACTAGCATGGTGAGGAATGAGCGGAAAGTAAGTAAGAGAAAGGACAAATAACAAAAGGAATGGAAGGTGAGGAATAGTAACCAGAAAGGAAGAGATACTAAGGTGAAAAGTACACTAAAAGGGACACCAATGGAATGAAAAAGATTCTTAATTATGGGAGTGTAGCTAAATTAGAAGGAAAAAAAAAATTCATAAGCGAGACAAATACAAATAATATATGTAAACAGAAGGGACAACAAGGGAAAGGAAAGTAAAGAAATAAAAATGAAAGAAATGAAAGCGAGAAAGCTGAAATATATAGGGAAAGTAAAGTATAGTAAGGTAAACTAAACTAAATTAAACTAAACTAAACTAAACTAAAACAAGGGAAAGGGAAACAAGAAAATAGGAAGGATACTGAATGAAGGGGAACACTTAATCAAGTACATATATGAAAGAAGGAAACAGGGGAGGGGAGAATCCATCGATAGCAGGGAAGAAAACAGGAAGGACACATGAAGGACATGGTTCATTCATACCTGTCACCTCTCTGCTTGATGTCATTCCCCGACAGGTGGGCGGCACCAGGAAAAGCCAGAGTGGGCGTCGGGCTGACATGGCTGAGGGACGCAGAGGTGGAGATGGTGGAGGTGGGAATAGATTGCAAGGTAACTCGTCAAGCAGGTATCAGTGGATTTTTTTCTCCCTCCCCTTTCTCTATTATCCTGCGAGCTTGAGGGCATCAACTCAACTATAAAAAGGCGACGAGTTTACATTCCTTTCCTTAAAACACTGGCAGGTACAGTTTTTCTTGATTACTTGTCACAATACGATTTCCTATTAGTCTCATTCCAGAGCGAGATTGAATTCCAGGCGCTTCCTTAGAGGCAGGTGAAGGGCC
>JAXIVD010003518.1:15000-17500 GCA_036785275.1 Cancer borealis
AAAATCCAAATATTCTACTAATGACAAAACTAATTCCAGATTCGTGATCAGCATGCCCGAGAACCCCTTGGTACCAATTTTCAAGAGTTAACCTAACTAACGTTTCCTACACATTTGACTTTTTGGCTGAAGTTATGTTATTTTGAATAACTCCCCATCCCCTATCATCCATAGATTGTAGGAAGTGGAAAATAGGAAAATAAAGCAAAGGGTTGTAGGGTTTACCAATAAGAATTATGAAACAAATGAATCTTGCATTAGTAAAATGGATACAATATAAATCAGAGTAAGTAGAAAGTGTTGTATAAGAAGAAGAAAGAAGACGTACAATCAGCTAGTTTAGAAGAGTAGTAATCATGCTATTAGTGACAGAAGATAGCAAGAAATGCTGCATTAACCCAGAATTTCAGCGACAGAAACTGGACACCAAAAAACACATGGACGTGGGTTCTTAATGAGACTAATTATTATCGACTCCTGCACTTTAACTCCTGAAGACTACTATCCAGAGAGACTACTTAACAACTATGCATTCCAGGTTATTATTAGACGACTAGTAACTAATTGACTAGTGATTTATTGATATGTAGTTATTGCTGATTAATTCGTATCTGTCATGGATGAAAATGTATAAAAAGATCCATCAGGCATATCATATTCATCTCATCGCAAGACACTGTTACGCTAGATGCTATTCCATAACATAACGTAAAATTTAACGCCTTCATTTCGCTAACAACTCCACGAGTCTCCTCCACTACCCTATTGTGCTTTTCTTTTTATCTTTTTATCGACCTGGGAAATGGGTTTGAGGCAGTGGGTGGCGGAGAAGCTGGTAGGGTAGAAAACTTTTGGGGACGGAGGGGCTTGGGAGGGGATGTGAAAAGAGTTTGTAAGGAAAAGGAAAATGTGAACAGGGTATGCAAGAAAGAAAGAGAATGCGAGAAAGAAAAAAAAGAGAAGAATATCACCATTATTATACTTTCCATAACGACACACACACACACACACACACACACACACACACACACACACACACACACACACACACACACACACACACACACACACACACACACACACATCACCCGCACATAATCACATAACTAAGCTCGCCTTACCGCCAGCTCCTCCACTTCCTTTATGCAGCATGAGGAAGGAACACAAAGGAAGGACACCCGTTGTAGAGGAGAACAAAAGGGATGGAATGTGAACGTAGGAGCGACCATGTAAAGTTGGGGACATGGGTGACGATTCAGGGGTTAAGTGGGGGATAAAAGAAAAGATAAATAGCCGTGTGTGTGTGTGTGTTGTGTGTGTGTGTGTGTGTGTGTGTGTGTGTGTGTGTGTGTGTGTGTGTGTGTGTGTGTGTGTGTGTGTGTGTGTGTGTGTGTGTGTGTGTGTGTGTGTTATAATTAGTAAGCAAGGGAAGAATGGGATGAAAAGGAGGCGAGTTGAATAGGTCTGCATTTTGTGTGAATTCAGCTCATTGAAGCTTGAAAAATGAGTGGATCAGCTGGTATGAAAATGCTGAATGATGGATGTCAAAACTGGTGGGAGGAAAGAAAATTGAATGAAATAAAACAACATGGGTTATGAAGAATAAATAATAATGAGTTGATTAAAGAGAATACGTGCTCTTGAAGGAACATAGACTAAATTGTATTGAAATAATTAAAAAAATAAAATAAAATAAAAAATCACAAACAATATGGTTGCCAAACATGTATATTTATCCAACAAATATAATATCTAGGAAAAAAAAACAGATATAAAAATACAGTACATTGCAAAAAAAGATTACTAATTACCTTTCCTTATAAATTAACTACAATTAAGAATATTTTGGCCACACGTGATTTAAGAAACAATAGAAGAAAAAAATACAACCGAAGGAAACACATTATTTAATTTTCTTATCATAGAGAATATTGCAAATCACATACGAAGAAAAAGAAAAAGAAGAAGAGGAAGGAAGATGCAAGAAGAGAAGAGGAAGAAGAAGAAGAGGGAAGAAGAAGAAGGAGGAGGTTTGGCAGTGCTTTGTAATGGAGGAAAACAAGGGTCTGCGTCAGTGTGTGGAGAAGAAAATGAAATTAATGAGGTGAGTACACGGCAGATGAGTTTGGGGAGAAGAAAGTGAGTTAACGAGAGCATGAAAGAGCTTAATGAATGAAGAAAGAGAATAACAAGGAAATAAGTATGAGAAAATGCGTGAAGGAAAAGGTAGGATGATGGAAGGGTTTTCAAAGGAGACGTATGATTGATGAAGGATTGAGTTTGAATGACACTGAAGGAATGAGTGAAGTAGATAAAAATAAATAAAACATACTAATAAGCAATGCAATAATGAAAACAATATATGATTAAAGACAAAGAATCTGGGAAAAAAAACTAACCTATAACAAATAACTGAAATAACAAGAGAAATAATGCCAACTTAAAACAAAGATGATAAAAAGTATAAACAAAGGGACATAAAACTGCAGCTAAAAGGAGA
>JAXIVD010003518.1:27500-45276 GCA_036785275.1 Cancer borealis
GGAGGAGGAGGAGGAGGAGGAGAAAAAAGAAGAGAAGGAGGAGGAGGAGGAGAAGGAGGAGGAGAAGAAAGAAGAGGAGGAAGAAGAGAAGGAGGACAATACAAATTAGAGGAAAGTTACTAAACTAAATTAAGAGGAAGGAGTATCATAACCTGTATATATATATATATATATATATATATATATATATATATATATATATATATATATATATATCTGTGTGTGTGTGTGTGTGTGTGTGTGTGTGTGTGTGTGTGTGTGTGTGTGTGTGTGTGTGTGTGTGTGTGTGTGTGTGTGTGTGTGTGTGTGTGTGTGTGTGTGTGTGTCTTTTCTTCTATTCACTATATATTTGCATATCTCTTTCCATCTCCCTCCCTTTGTATCTATCTCATTTTCCCGTAATTACATTTTCACTCACGAATAAAAGCGCACAAATGCAAACATGCGCACTTTGCTTTTAATCTCAACCTCTCGTATCGTTCAATTTAAGCTCATTGCAGCCCAATGCAGTACCGAGAGAGAGAGAGAGAGAGAGAGAGAGAGAGAGAGAGAGAGAGAGAGAGAGAGAGAGAGAGAGAGAGAGAGAGAGAGAGAGAGAGAGAGAGATTGGAATGGACTAAATACACACACACACACACACACACACACACACACACACACACACACACACACACACACACACACACACACACACACACATAGGATGTACAAAATAAAACACAAAAACACCATGGGTCACGCCACTCAAACACCAGACACTTCACACACACTTCACTTCTTTGCTTTATCCTGCCATTTATTTATCTATCTATCGGTTGTTATGAATAAACTGATCAAAATACATTAACCATATTACCTATAATTCCATATAAGTGATTAATTGATCCATTTCATAAAAGCATGTCTATATAAACACACACACACACACACACACACACACACACACACACACACACACACACACACACACACACACACACACACACACACACACACACACACACACACACACACACACACACATAGGTTATTAAAAGCACATTATCTAAAGACATTATAACCTACTACACTTACTTGAGCTCACAGCCACCCTGGTCGTCATGGTGTGGGTGTGGGGGCGTGGAGAAGCTGGACGTGAAAGTAGTGGTGGTGGTGGAGACTGTTCTCCGTATATCCTGGTGGTTGCTCACTATACGAAGCACACAACAAAAAACACCATATTCACTTTCCTTTTTCTATTTTCTATTTTATAATTTTCACAAAAATATACACACGATAAAAAGTTTAATAATCTCATGTATTCACCGGTTCTTGGTCTCGCTTTTTCTTCTTCTATTGCGTTGATGTGTATATAGAGCAGTTTTTGTTTTGCTTTATACGTTGTTTTTATAGTAATCTGATATTCGTTACCACAAGTTAAAGCTTCCAACGAGATCAGTGAAGTAGCTAACACACACGCTTGTCTCAATAACAGTACTGGGTCATGGAAACACAAGTAATGGCAGTCTACAAGCTTGAGATCTGAGTCAAGTGATACAAAAATATAAACATTTCGAAAACAAATAATAATACATAGGATAATATATTTTTAATCTACACGAGCAAGTAACATTTCATTTAGAATTTCGTTGGTTATTTTTGCAGTCTCGTGTCTCGTTCTCTCTCCCTCTCTCTCTCTCTCTCAAAAAGAAATGTTAAAATAAATGAAACGTGATAAATTTATGCATTCATGTTTATATAAGTTTACATTATAATGAATAAGTTAACAGTTACCGACATTTCTTTTCCCCCGAAGAAAACAAACTAAAATAAACGAAAACTAAGCCACAGGAGATAGAAGATACACTAATTTCCTTTCGTAAGCATGTAATATAAATGATTGTGACGATAATATAAATGATTGTGACGGTATTATAAAGGATTGTGACGGAGTAGGTGAAGGTAGAGTCGAAAGGAGTCGTAATCTAACATGTTGAGTGCAATAAGATGATGTTGAGTCGCGGTGAATGGCGGTATGTGGGGGTTGGGGTGTGGGTGGAGTAGGGGTGAGGGGAGGGGGATGTATTCGTACCATAACAAGCAGGTGAACGGAGTTACCTCACAGGTGCAACGACCCCCTCCCCCAACACCACCCCTCCACCTCGATATTGGTTTAGCTTCCCTTCCAGAGTGGTCGCCTCCGCCTTAATCAGCTTTAATGTGATGCAAAATGTGGCTTCTCTTCAACTGTGAAGGTCTTGCCTGGCTCTGAACAAAACATTCTCACTATTCACTTGCAATCGTATTTCTCATAAAAAATAGTGAACCATTATTTTGTTGTTTGTCAATGTTTTTTTTTCTTTTATCAGTATCGTTATTACTGTTATCATTATCATTAGGAGCATTAGTAGTAGTAGTGATAGCAGTATATGTATTATTTTTTCTTTTATTTGCCTTATATAATATAATTGGTTATTTGTACAAAGGCAAACTTCCCGTCCATGAAATACCGCAGCATATTATAAAAACAATATGAGACGACCGCACAAAAACTGGTCTAGTCGTTTTCAATTGACTTAATTCTATTTTGTGGCTCAAAGGCAGTAAACAACATTTTGTGACGGAAATAGTCGAGTATCAATGACAAACACATTATTTATTCATTGTATCGCTCACGCACTAGCTATTTCCTTAAAAATAATCTCTCTCTCTCTCTCTCTCTCTCTCTCTCTCTCTCTCTCTCTCTCTCTCTCTCTCTCTCTCTCTCTCTCTCTCTCTCTCTCTCTCTCAGTAAGACTTGCGTTAGGTCTTGCTTGATCTGACGTGTGATGGGTATCAGAGAGAGAAGTCTTCACAGATCCTTAATTATTAACGATGAATTGCTTTTCTGCAACTGATCAATATGTAGAAACTATTTGCAAGCCAAGATTACTGATTACGAACTCAAGATTGTTAGGTTCGTTATTATTCTTTTATTCTGATTTCCATAATTTCAACACCTAAAAATATTATCACAATATATTTTAATGTTTTTTTTCTTCTTCACTGGTGGATCATCAGATAATTTCTTCATGCACTTTCTTTCCTGATAACTATTATAAAATGTCTTCTTTTTTTCATCACCGCTTCAACAGTTTTTCTTTTTTCAGACTACGAATAATAATCTAATAATTTCATGTATATAACAAAAATCACAGATCAAACTCGGCTCCAGGAAATAAAAAAAATGTTTGCTGTAGATTAGCGAGGAAACTTTTTTTTCTTTCTTTTTTTCCCAACGGCGTTCAAGACTGACCTTAATTACTCGCCTCAGGTATTGGGATCCGATCCAAAGATCCGCCTCACTCCGTACCATGCACAGCTACTTAATTAACTTAACACAAAAATTAAACAAGGGAAAAAAAGAAAACTCAGCAGTTTCCACACCGGATTATTTCGCTAAAAAGTTTCCACAAAGTTACATGTCGATGCTGACAGAAACGGGACTACCACAATCATTCCCACCACTCAACAAACAAGCTGGGGACGAGAACCACCTCCCGGCACGTCCCTAGGGTGTGTCGACAGGTAAACACGAGCTAACAACACCACCTGCAGCACCCGGCAAAACCCTCCTTCCCGGCCGGGAGCGTGCCCCACACTGAGCTTTCCAACGGGCAGCAGCTGCAGTCATTCCTGTCTCCCTCGCCCTCCCACCGCCCCCTTCTGCCCCCTTGGTTCTTACCTACCCCAGGCCCTTATCACCGCTCCACCTCCTCCAACTCTTCCACCACCATCACCTCCACCACCTCCTCCTTCTCCTCCTCTTCCTCCTTCTACTCCTCCTCCTCCTCTTTCTCCTCCTCCAGCTGTATTTGATCACCTTCTTCTGGAGTTCTTGAGCAGCTGCAGGAGTGTGAGTGTGAGAAAATGAGTGGCGGTGAGGATGTGAGGTAAGGAGAGAGGGGGGGGGGGATAAAGAGAGAAGACTTACTAACGATGTTTGACTGTTTACTAACCATCAATTATGAATAAGAAGCAGAAAACGTAAACACATGCATACTATTAATATGCTCAACATATACGTAATGTTCATAGGCAGGTGGACAGAAATGCGTGCAGGCAGTGGCAATGAGAGTATACATAATGACATAATACATAGTGCAGTATAATTATCATGAATGACCCCTAACAAATGTATAAGCGACTCTAAAACTATGCAGTCGAGCAAGTTGGAACCACGCATACAACTTTCTACTTTTAATTCATGATTTTCTTTTTTGTATATGTGTGTGTGTGTGTGTGTGTGTGTGTGTGTGTGTGTGTGTGTGTGTGTGTGTGTGTGTGTGTGTGTGTGTGTGTGTGTGTGTGTGATGGGGGGCGGAAGGGAGGTGAGAGGGATCGCGCGCAGTCAAGCTCACCTGTGCTAGAGGATTCTAGGACCACAGTACGTATGGTAATAGTTCGTATGCATAAAGTTCGTACGTAATTGTTCGTAAGTAAATGTTCGTAAGGGATAAAGTTCGTTTGAAAAAAGTACGTACGCAAAAGTTCGTACGCTAAAGTTCGTATGCAGATGTTCGTATGGTATAAAGTACGTATGTAAAATATTCATAACGACAAAAGTTCGTCGGGACAGAAGTTCGTATAGAAACAAAATTCGTATGGAAAAATTTCGTATGAAAATCTTCGTAAGCAAAAAATTCGTACGCAAATGTTCGTTAGGGATAAAATTCTTCTGGGTAAAGTAGTACGTACAGAAAAGTTCGTAAGCATGTTTGTATGGTAATAAGTCGCTATGGATAGTTGCTATACGAAGTGTGTGTGTGTGTGTGTGTGTGTGTGTGTGTGTGTGTGTGTGTGTGTGTGTGTGTGTGTGTGTGTGTGTGTGTGTGTTAAGGTGGTGGTTGTGATGGTGGTGTAATTGTTGTAGTAGTAGTAGTAAGTGATCACTGACCTTTTAATATATAAGTTCGTCCTGAAACCCGTTTTCTCTTCTGCTGGGGTGACGCAGCCATTCTGTGAAAAAGTTACAAGAGGAAAATTAAAAGTCGTATTTCGTGTTTGCTAACCCGATCCTTTCTAGTTTGATCACACAGCAGATGGCAGCACTAGCGTTTCTTATAAGGCCTACCAAGGAATAACTTTCTATATCAATAAAGAATATACACAGTACCTGACATTCAGCGATGGTCTCTTGTCATCAGCATTTGCAACACCTTTTTTCTGCTATCATGCATGTTTTTTTAAGGTTCATTACATATTTTTCTACATATGTAAATTCTAAATAAATTTGTATCTCTTCTCATATGTATCTGTTATATTTTATATGTTATCTGTTATCATTATATGGTTTGAAACAAAAGACGGAGCTTGGATGGTGTTTAGTTCTTATATGTTCATTCTCCTTGCATTTGATATTTCGTATTCTGACACTTTCCAAAAAACATCATATGTGTAATGTTGAATACTTGGAACAAATAAAGTTTAAATTAGCTGCAATTAAAAGCATTAAATTAATTCGGTTGACCCTTTGTCATGTTTTGATTTTAGTCTCGAAGTGACTATCTGCTGCAACTCCAAAGGCTTATAAAGTGCTAACTTTTAGATAAGTAAGTAAGACAAAACAAAAAAATTAGTTAATACAAGAAACCTGTTCTATTTGTAACCTAACTTCCTTTAAATCTTAACTCGGTAGATTCCTGTATGCATGTTCAGGTTTGCAATGTGTGGTTTGGTGTTTGTGTTGTTAAAAATATAATGAAAGTCGCTTCACTACATTCATCCAGTTATTCTGCCACACGTCAATACAATTTACAAAATAATAATAATCATCAATAATTACATACCTAGGGATGCGTTACCTTCACATGATACGATTAAGGAAATTACGGATAATACGTGAATAATTGAGTCTCACTTCTATTGTAATATCCTTCCAGTTATTGTTTTTATCCTTTCGGTCGAGTGAACTCTCATTCTATTAATAAAATCACACATACTGGTGGTTACGGAAAATGTCCATGAAAAACAAACACATTCACAACAAGGCTGCAGTATTAACATGGATAATCACTGGCTATCTAATCCATGCAAAAAATTATCAGTAATAATAACAATAATCCCTCTAACCAAAATCATCACATAATACACAAAGGAATCCAAAAAGTGAATGAAAACGTAGAATCTGAGACACAATCCTTTTGCTCCTCCACTAAAAATCAGCTTCTTGGTGATGCTGTGAAGAGTCGAAACAAAACAATTTCACAGCTACAATTAAATCCTGAGGCTGCAACAGGTGATAGCGAGCTGCGTGTGTTTGGTCTCTGTTCTCTGATGTTTTATTTATCATCTTAAAGCTCACCTCTATCCTTCACCTGCTCATTTTCTGTATTGTGTTCAGGTTTCCTTGCACGTTCACCCTTTGTTCACTTTCGCTTGGCCATATTCAGTGTCTTTCTGGCCTTAACCTTTGCCCTGGTGTTATTTCTTGTTTCCTTACTGTCTTGATGCTGAACAGACTCTGCCACACAGCCAAGGAGTCTTTGCAGTTGGGGCAAAGTCTAAGCAATGTCCTAAGATGTAACAGTGACCGTTTTCCTTACCCCAGTGTTACTTTTCCGAGGCGATCCACTTGTAGGTTGTGCGTATGTAAGTTTTTTTTTATGATAGTATGTTCCACTTCGGGCATGACAACTTTGTAGGACACGGCGTTAAAATTATTTCTCATCAAGGGACTTCGTGTCGTGTTGTATCTTGTCTTACCAATCCCACATTGCACTGCAGCTCCCTGTCCCTATCCTACACATCCACCATCTTTAAATTTTTATCTCTGACAGACACTGGACATTGTACATTTATATATCTATTTATTTATTGATTAATTTCTAATAATTCCTCTTTTGATAAATTCGCATCCGAATCCACGCACCAGTTCCCCTTTCTGTTTGAATTAAGTTCTCTGGATGCCTCCATTCTGGCCCCAAGCATACCTCTCTGCTACGTGCCTCTTTTGTACATGACACACAGGTAACTCTAACTCATTCCAGACTGGCGCTGATGGGCCTTCTGCTGTTTCTCATCGGTGAGGGACTTTTTGTCGGAGTATGTAAGCAGCTCTGTGACGGACTCTTCATCAGTCTTGGTGTCAAAGTCCGAGTCTTTGTTTGATAAAATAATGGCACGGTATTTCCACGCATAGCTGCCCAACTTTCTCTTGTGGTTCAACTCTTATTACGATCTTTGAACCTCATGTTCACAGCCACTTTCATTTTTCTTCTCTATTATTCATTTGATGTTTTGATTCTTGGTTTGCTTACTTACTTATAATCATCTTTTCTTTCCCTTTAAGAATTATTAACAATATTGACCTGTTTCTTTGCCCCTAATAAAATATACTTAGAGAGACGTTAAAATGGAAGTTCATAGCAGTTTCGTCCTATTGTTTCTAGTACTAAATGAACCACGACACAGCCCTTGAAGAGGGAATCAAAGGAAATAATGATGCAAAATTATGCTGCAGATTATACAAATAAAGTAAAAGAAAGTTAAGTTATGATGACCCAATTATTTTTTCATATATGTAAATTTTTCTTCAAGTGCTTCGTTAGTTGATTAACCCAAAACTTAAACAAAAAACTAAGCAGGAAGGATTTACATAAAGATTGTCAGTCATGGAGTTGGTAGTACAATAAAAAAAAAAAACTAGATGATATAGAAAAAAATAATCTTCTATGGATAGGTTCTGTTGACTATAAGAATACCTTTTGTCTAACACAGCAGGAAACACTTTCGTACTCGTAACATTATCAAGAAAATAGTGAATATAACACAAGACTTCTATCTAATGTAAATGCAATTGGCGTAACAACAAACATTGACAATATAATCATAGAAAAGATTTAGGTATATCATACAATGTTACTATAACTAATAACATGTTTTCTATGAAAGAGAGAGAGAGAGAGAGAGAGAGAGAGAGAGAGAGAGAGAGAGAGAGAGAGAGAGAGAGAGAGAGAGAGAGAGAGAGAGAGAGAGAGAGAGAGAGAGAGAGAGAGAGAGAGAGAGAGAGAGAGAGAGAGAGAGAGAGAGAAAAAAAAAAGGATACCATTCCCCATCTAAATTCTGATTTTATTATTAGTATCTGTTTCCTTAATTAACATATAACTGGTAGTGGTCGAGTCCACTATACATACTCAGGCAGTCTACTTACAACAAAATTAGTAGTTACTCATAAAACGCTTATTTTCTTTTTCCATTGTTTGCCCAAAAGAAAACAAAATTTGATGGGAAACAAAACTATATATTATCTAAACAAATAATAAGTATAATACAAAAAGGATATTATCTTGTAGTGGTCGAACGAGAAAATCAATTAAACTTTATTATATATACTGAATTTGAAGTACAAATAACATAACTTTGGATGGAAAATAGGAGGAGATCAATATAGTGACACACACAGACACACACACACACACACACACACACACACACACACACACACACACACACACACACACACACACACACACACCAAACACGTAAGGAATGTGAAGTGGAAGTAGCCAGTATGACACAAACAATAGAGTGTCGTCCCCAAGGTGTTCCAGGTAATATGTATGTACGTACACCTGTAATCAATACTTCCCCTTCCCAACCTTAGCCTTGTCTCCCCTCCCCCTCCTACCCCTTCAATGTACACCCTCTTACTTAAATACAAACTACAGAAGACACTGCAAAGTTACTACAGAGAAAATATAAAAGATTATTTCTGTTGGATATATTTATAGAACAATAAATTAGTTCGCTACTTGTTGAATATACGAAGAAAAAGTTAGCTTCTTGTTAAATATACGAAGAAAAAGTTCACTTCTCGTTGAATAAACAAGGAAAATGTTTACTTCTTTTTTTTAGTATATGAAGAAAAAGTTAACTTATCGTTGAATTTACAAGGAAAAAATCCACTTCTTGTTGAACTTATAAGGAAAAAGTTCGCTTCTTGTTGAACTTATAAGGAAAAAGTCCACTTCTTGTTGAACTTATAAGGAAAAAGTTCGCCTCTTGTTGAATATGCAAAGAAAAAAAATAACTTCTTTAAAATATACGAAGAAAAAATTCACTTCTTATTGAATACATACTTATAAAAATTTGTATACCTACCACATTGTCACTTTCACTCGTGGGTGCAGGTGGATGGAAGGAAGGATTGACTGATTGATTCATGGGTGGGAGGCGCAAGAACAAGGTCACATGGCGCCGTGAAGTGAGGGAGAATATGACCTTAGCACTTACGAGGAGAGAGAGAGAGAGAGAGAGAGAGAGAGAGAGAGAGAGAGAGAGAGAGAGAGAGAGAGAGAGAGAGAGATAATAACGGCGACAAGGTGGGAGGGAGTTAATGTGTGGAAGGGGAAGGGGAAAAGGAGGAGGAGGAAGATAAGGAGGAGAAGGAGGGGGAGGAGGAGGAGGAGGAGGGGGAGGAGGAGGAGGAGGAGGAGGAGGAGGAGGAGGAGGAGGAGGAGGAGTGAGACAAAGTAAGGAGGAACAAGGAGGAGGGGAAGTAAGAAATCACCACACCAAGTCACTCTTACTTCTACTCTACCAATACGTTTAGTCCAGCCCGCGTGTTGTAAGAGTGTGGAGTGTGTCAAGGGAAGGGAAGGGAAGGAGACGCTGATATAAACCTATAGTGAATAAGATAACATAAGAACATAAGAACATTAAGAGGCTGCAAAAGGCCAGTTGACGTACATAAGGCAGCTCCTGTGCACCTAACACTTCCTTGTAATCAGTGCTCGTGTATGTGTATGTTCAACTGATAATATGTGAGAAAAGTGCTTAGAAAAAAACATTGTAAAGTATAGCTAAGTGTATTTACTGTAGATGTAGTAATTAGGTAGATTTGTATAAAGTGTATGGGAAAAGTAATTTATTTTGAATTCAAGAGCGCTACGTACTACATTCAGCAATTAACAACAGGTAAGTGAATGCATTAATGTAGTTCAATTGAGTAGTGACGTGATAGCATTCCGTAAATATTGACTTACTAGAAATGGTACTTTAGTTACAAAGCTTCTTGAAGATATTTCTACTGCTACAGTGTGAACCATTTAATGTTCCTCCTTCACTATTTCTATCTTTATATTGATAATGATGTTGTTTGTGTTCGTGTTGGTGTTGTTGTTGGTGGTGGTGGTGGTGTTATTTTATCAATATTAATATTATCATTATTGTCATTATTAATATCGTTATTATTATCATTATCATTAGTATCATTATTATTATTATTATTGTTACTATTATTATTATTATCATTATTACTATCACTATAATCATTATCATCATTATTACTATTATCATTTTTTTGTTACTATTATTATTATTTTTATTAATATTATCATTATTACAATCATTATCAGTAGAAGTAATATTTTCAGTATCAGTTCTAGTAGTAATAGAAGTAGTAGTATAAGTAGTAGTATAAGTAGTTGTAGTAGTTGTAGTAGTAGTGGTAGTAGTAATACTATCTATCCATTTGAATATTCAACAAGGTGAATAATCTCCCGTCAGTCAGCTTTTCGTTCACCTTTTACGTAGGATATACATCGAAGGGAACCAGACCACCGCCACCTACCGGATAACTCTTAACAACTCCATGTGCAATCCTGACGCTGCTCTTCAAATGTTGGTATGCTTCAGAGTCATCACTTCTACAGTTTGGTGGTATTGTGATCCCTTAAGAACGGCAATTGACCCGTTTAGTGATAGGGTTAATTGATCAATGAAAATCTGATCGTAACCTAAATGGATAACGAATCCAAATAGTTCAATAACGGGCTTACAAAGAGTCACGAAGGAGATGAATTTTACATCAAACGTTTCCACCTACAATTGGTGTTGCATGGCTAAAAGTGGTACATATGCATCCACTTCCACTAAACAAGTATATAGATAAGCTACAAAAGCGAATACATCTGCATGGCAAGAATCTAGAACACGATCAATATTGCCACAAAAAAGCTACTATTACCCGCCCGTCACACATTCTTCGGGGTGTGTGTATGAAATATTTATCCATTCTACATCCACTTTACAGCACATTATGTTTGAGAATGCAGTTTTCAAAATAAAAAATAGCCAAATGGAGAAGTAAATGATAATTGTTGACTAAAACTGATGAATTCTCTATGACAAACAGTAACTTGACCTTGCTGAAGACACCACTTCACTTTCCTCTTTAGTTGAATAGGTTACTATGATCGTAGCATTGGATAACCCCTATTCATTCCCAAGCACTTCACTTCCCCATCAATATCCCACTTCAAGTTTTATAGTTTTATTAACAACTATTCAAGTTTGTGATCTCCAGGAATTCTAACGTTGTAAGGTACGAGTAGGTATAGATTTAAATGAATATGAACTGATTTTAGTAATTTTCTCGCTATCGATGAAATATTACTGTTACTACAAAAGGCAATGCGGTTCTTACTTCAGTAGATTAGATATCAATACCTAAAATTTTACTAGACGTGCTTATTATACTTTCACTGGAATTGCCACGAGAATGATGAAGAGGTTATGGTAGCAATCTGATTATCTTGCTAAAAAAAGTTTCTGATTAAGTACAGGTAATTTTCTCACCACCACCTCAATCACTGTATTTAGTGCAGGTTGTATCCAATGCTCTACAGTGTTAAAAGTTGGTGGTCATATATCCAGTGGCGTTACTCTTTGTACTGAAGGGTTTATTTTATATAATTTTAATGAAAAATGAAAATGTTACGTCAAAGTAATTTCTCATTTTTAGTTTGTTGTCCTTAATAAGAAATAAAACATTATAAAAACATTTTTGAAAACTCATAAAACAATCGTAATAATTTTAGAAACTATAGAAAACATTAATATACAAAGAAATCAAGAAAAATATTAAAAAAGCTAATAATTTTGTACGCGTATTTTCAGTTATTTTTCATAGATTCTTATTTTTCTTTGTTTACTGGTACCAATATGTTTTTTATATCTATTTGAATTATTTTGATGATAATAAATGCATTATCTCTCTTTTATTCTATATACAGTGGTGACCCTTAATTCCGCATGCCCTTCTTCTCGAATTTTTCTAATTCCGAATCGAAAATTCAAGAGAATTTGTTCCCAGTTTAAATTTATTTCTATAAATGAGCCGCCAACATAACGTTAGCAAGATGACTCACAACTAGACTCACGGTGGTTGTGGTTCACTGCCAGTCAGCAACAGATGACTCACCACTCATTGATCCCAGACTAACTCACCCTCTACCTCCCCTTCACCCCAACCTGCTTCTCCTTTCAGCTGTCTTTCATACCTTGATCTCCCTTCCCTTCCCTTCCCTCCCCTTCCTTACACACACCTGCCCTCTGTGCTTCTTCTTGCCTGGATCTGAATTCCCTTTTTTTTTTTTGTGAGCCCGATGCTCGCATTTTCTTTCTTTTTCTATTTATTTATTTTTTTAACTTTCTTTCTATTTCTTCTTTTCTTCTTTTTTATCCCCTCCTTTCCTCCTCCTCCTCCTCCTCCTCCTCTCATCATCATCATCATCATCATCTCATCATCATCACTATTCTCATAATCAAACAATATAGGCCTTAAACAAAAAATCAACACAAAATTTAGCTCGAGGTGTCAGAGTGCGTGGAATCCTGATACACAAAACACAGCAACACATCAAACACTGGTGTCAGCAGCACCATCACGAACACAACACAGGCTGACAGGGAGCAAAAGAGAGAATACGTGGCATGTCTTTACTCAGTCAGCGGAGAGGAACGATTGACAGCTGCCGATCAAGGGAGTCAAGTAGAGGTATTTTCCCTGCGTGAGGAGTTGTGTAGCTAAAGGTAGTTTTATACGCTCTGATCGTGAAGAAAAAATATATGCAGCTTCTCACTAGATCAAAGGAGGAAAGGGAGGTGGGTGAGGTTGCAAAGACTCAACTAGATTATTCACAGCTTCTGCACTTAAGTTGTAAACATTATATTCTATGATTTTTTTTTAACATATCCTTATCATACAAAAGGAATCTGGTCTGATCTCAAATACAACAAAATTGTAAGTTCACTGCAACATAAAGTAACCTTAAAGCATCCTTACATTGTAGTTTAATTCTATTTTTCACCTAAAACAATGTAAAGGAAATGTCAATTTCTAACAGCTTTAATGCGTTGGTGGGTTAACATTGCAGAAAGGCTGAAACAGACATGTGTAGTGAATGAAAATAAAAATATGTGTAACTCGAAGCAGAGATGTATCATATTAAAATATAATGATTGATTCCTGGTTTAAGGGATATTATCAATTATTTGAAAGCTCTACATTTAATTCTTATATGAAACATTACTGTAGCATTATTATTGTTCCTACTACACTACTACTACTACTACTACTACTACTACTACTACTACTACTACTACTACTACACTACTACTACTACTATTACATATACTACTATTGCTATTACATATACTACTACTGTTATTACTGCTACTACTACTACTATTACGATTTTTATATATAACATCGTCACCTTTAAACTTTTATATATAACAGCGTAGTCCCTTAAAATGTTTCTCCACGCCACTTACAGAAAATGAATCATGTGAGGGGAAGCTTTAATAAAATTTTTCTTTATATATGAAGCTAAAACATCACTTCCTCCACCTTTACTAAGCGTCATTAGGCGATAAAATGTAAGTGGGGTTGATATAGTTAGTTAATAACGGGCTAAAATGACACTTCCATTCAGGGTGTTAAACTGGATATACTAAACCAAATCAGGGTGTCAAGCTGAATAGCAACGGAGCTGTGTTCAGTATTACCAATGTGTTCAGCAGAATAAATCTGCTATTACTCACATCCAAGATAGAACTTCCAAGGTAGTACTATTGTACTACCTTGGAAGTTCTATCTTGGATGTGAGTAATAGCAGATTTATTCTATACTATACTAAGTAGTGGAAGCACTGATTTACATTCATAGTTACTTCTGTACTTTCTGAAACACACCTAACGTATTCGCTGTTCATTTTTTTTTCTTCAATTATAGGAAATTGAGTAATCCTGTCCTATTTTCCTCCACTGTATTAAAACAAGATCAACAACAACAACAACGATAACAACAACAACTAGGAGACTAACAACAGAGCTCATCACATCATTCCATTTTCTATAGTGAAGGGTGTTCTCTCTCTCTCTCTCTCTCTCTCTCTCTCTCTCTCTCTCTCTCTCTCTCTCTCTCTCTCTCTCTCTCTCTCTCTCTCTCTCTCTCTCTCTCTCTCTCTCTCTCTCTCTCTCTCTCTCTCTTCTTCTTTTTGTACTTAATTGTCTTAGCTATGTGCTGTTATTTGGTACATTTTTCCTGATTTCAGTATACAAGTGTACATACATATACACTACATATACATACATATACACTACATACATACATACACGTATTACATACACCACGTCCTCCCCTTCAGTAGCCTTCTCCTCGTCATCTTACCCCTTCCCTCCACGCCTTCTCTTCTCAAGCTACACACTCCCACTCGCTCTCAATTATTCAGTGCTCAGCCTCCAGGAAATGCGTGAATAATAGACGTAGAAGCTTGGTTAAAACAAAGGGCTTAATGGCGGGCAACATCCTGACATACATATATAGCATCAGCACACATTCATGGATTTGCATCGTCAGTTCTTAGTCCCATGCACCCATTAAAAGGTGTTCCATTAATCTGCTTTTATATTTATTTTTTAATTCTCATATGTTAATGGAACAATTATGGTATCATACATTTTCATTATCAATTGTGTTATAAATGTTCTTGTTTTTTCCCATAAACTTTGAATACCTTCAAGACTTTCTCTTCCTCTATAAGTGCCACGTGCATTAGATTACTATCTTACGACCGAACCATTAACTACTTTCATTCCTAAGCTATGATAATGACAGCCTGGTAATCGCTCGCTCTATATAACAGTGCCATTCAGTTTCATATAGATTACACTGTTCCTTCACTGCTCGGTACTATCCATTAGCCTCTACCATTTCTGCTGCCTAGCCCTTACAACCTTCACTCCACGATCCCCTCCGCTTCACCCATCCATCCCCTTCCCCCTACCAGTACCAGTGCCAGTGCCAGTGCCACCTCCCCTCGCACTCAACACCCTTCAGCACCTTAGTAAAGAGGCAGAGTAACGTGGCTCCGTCTGAAAGGTATGGCTCGGAAGGCGGCTAAATGCACTTTGGAAATGTCTCACGTAGCGGGACGCAGCGCTCTTACTGCAAGTACTCTCACTATACCTGAAAAGACGCTGTACCAATAAACTTTACGTACTACAAAGACGACGTTGTAATCGGTGTGAGTATGATATAAACAACGCCCTTCTCTTTAAACTTAAATACAACTGATCTGAAACAGTATAATATTCATGGATGATATAGCTATACTAGTTTTCGTTCCATTTCCCTCACATTTTGGTCCATTTTGTGAAGGCTACCTGGTATAAATTTTCTTTATTCGTAAGGATTCGGCTGTAATGGAATTCTCTCGTACCTCTTTTTTTTTTTTTTTTGAATAATTTCCTTCCTGGGTCTAGATGAATGTTCGTTTTTATGACGTTAGGTTGAGAGAGTGTGCGTGGAGATCTGTGTATTTGTCTCACAGATGGCGCTGTTAATAGGTTCTCACGCGGCGACTCAGAAGATGCAGGAAAAGGAAAAGATAAAAAAGAATATTCTAATAGGCGTTTATGATGTAAGAAAAGAGAGAGAGAGAGAGAGAGAGAGAGAGAGAGAGAGAGAGAGAGAGAGAGAGAGAGAGAGAGAGAGAGAGAGAGAGAGAGAGAGAGAGAGAGAGAGAGAGAGAGAGAGAGAGAGAGAGAGAGAGAGAGAGAGAGAGAGAGAGAGAGTATGAGTACAGTATGTGGTTTATTTCACACTTCATCATTGCAAAGACGGCAAAGGAGAATATCATGCAATTATTCCGCGAAATTAAATCGATTTAAAATATGTCTAGTGACTATCAATATTGCAAAACTGTTCCTACCATCAAATTATAAAACGTCATGGTATGTGCTACTTATTAATCTAATAATATTAATTGTTTTTTGGCTCAAATTGATGTTTTTCTTACCAGAGAAGGTAATTAATCATTCTTAATAGTAATACCTGAACTAGAATTCTTTGAAACACTTAAGAGTTTGTCAACGTAATCCGTACTTGTAGTTATTAATATTAGAGCTTGATTGTTGATTATTTTGTAAGCTAGTAAATAATTTTGATCCATGAATGTAATCTTGTTGAGTGAGTATCCACTGTCCTCTCAGAACGCAATAACCTGATGTGCCTCACACCTCGCCACTACTGATGACCGGTTTTGGCACGCTTTGAGTGGCACATAATTTCTTTAATCAGACAACGCATGGAAGCAGTTGTGTGATTAGACTGATGCCACAAAAGACGCAGCCTGGTGGTCATGTTGCAGGACCACAGTCTTGCCTGCTTCACGGCGTGTTTATGTGGAAGGTGTTTACGTCAAGGGGGCGACACACTCATAAGGATTTGGTTACTAATTCCTGAATCTATACTTCTTCCCAAGGGCACCACCTCAACATATTCCTTAAAGCATGGTGTAATCTCAATAATGTGTAAAGATGACGGATAGATTAAAAAGTTCAGCATTTGGTTTTCCTAATTAAATTCATGAATGTCTTTTTCAGGTTTTTTTTTATATATATTTTCTCATGTAAGATTGAAACAGAGTATACACACACACACACACACACACACACACACACACACACACACACACACACACACACACACACACACACACACACACACACACACACACACACACACACATATATATATATATATATATATATATATATATATATATATATATATATATGTATATGTATATGTATATATGTATATATATATATATATATATATATATATATATATATATATAATATATATATATATATATATATATATATATATATATATATATATATATATATATATACGTATACACAAACTGCATGTCAGCACACTTTTATTTTTCCACTCAAAACTATTGCTTCTTTCCAATTTTTTTCCTCCATTTATTTATCTTTCCATCATGAATTTCTCCTTCACTTCTAGACTCCATTCCCTTCCTTTCTTCCGTCCTACATTCTCCCTCCCTCCCTCCCTCCCTCCCGTCCTGTGCCGAGGAAGTAAGAGGCGGAGCGGCAGGCGGGAGGGAATGTTTTTGCGTTAATCAGTTCCTTAACTTTGTCTTCCTCTCGGCAAGTTGCGGAGGCAAGGCGTCTGGTTTTGTCTCTGTTCTCTCTCTCTCTCTCTCTCTCTCTCTCTCTCTCTCTCTCTCTCTCTCTCTCTCTCTCTCTCTCTCTCTCTCTCTCTCCTCACTTTTAGCTGGGTTGGGTTTCCTTCACATTTAGTTGCCTACTAGCATTACTCTTATAATAATCCCGTTACATTAACATCCCGGTAATCTGAATAATCAAAGCTTCCTAAAGACTATAGGAAGGTAACACACAAACAAATACGTACAATTTTAAAAGCTGAGAGGAATTAAAGCCATCCCTTTCTTAAACGGTCCGGATGGAATCTAATGGTAGCAGGAATACCATACACATCGAGATCTGTATTCAGTGACGCTCCTCATCACCTGGCATCACTGCAACACAAAAAATCAAAATTGTTCAACTGTAGTGTCAAGAAAATGGTCGTTAAAGGCGAACCAGCTATAACTTTTAGCTAATTTAAAACATAAAGTTAAATCTGTGTCAG
>JAXIVD010003519.1:2500-12500 GCA_036785275.1 Cancer borealis
GTGTTCTTGGCCGCCACTGTGGTTTTAGCTCATTATCTCTGGGTTCTTAGTGCCGTTTGTTTGCATTTTACCTGGCTGATATAATAGTTTGCTAACCTGGTTCTTTTTACCTTACTGTGTTTCATACTGTATGTGTGTGTGTGTGTGTGTGTGTGTGTGTGTGTGTGTGTGTGTGTGTGTGTGTGTGTGTGTGTGTGTGTGTGTGTGTGTGTGTGTGTGTGTGTTTTTGTTCTTGTTTGTTTGTTTATATGTATTTGTTTGTTTGTTTGTGTATGTTATGGGAGGAAAATTTCGAATGATGGCAGTTTTTATTAATCCAGCAGCATATCATAGTACTAATTACGTGTGTGTTGTTTGTAATATTGCGACAAGGAAGCACCTCCATGCATTCCATCCTGTGTGGTGCTTGTAGGGACGGTAGCTGTACATACATGCTCCTCATTCTATATAGATAAGGAACTTGATACCGTCTGTTGAATTATGGTTTCATACGTTTATCTGTGTGTTTCTCCCGTTCTTATTTTTATTACTACTATAACTATCATTACTATTTCTACTACTACTATTAATTTTACTATTACTACTACTTCTACTACTACTACTATAACTACTACTTATACTTATACTTTACTACTACTACTACTACTACTACACTACTACTACTACTACTACTACTACTACTACTACTACTATTACTATTACTACTACAATATTATTTGTGGATGGATAGGGTAGGGTGTGTAGATGGTGTGGTGGATGTGTTAATTGGGTTGTTATGGGTGATACAGAGTGGGCGTGGGAGTGGAATGGGTGACGTGGGTGTGGGAGTGTTATTTTGCCTTTGGGTGACTGTACATTCAGCCTCCAGCAGGCCGGTTTTTTTTTCTTTTTCAACCGCCTGGTTTCAATACGTTTCCTCTTTTTTTTTTTTTTTTTTTTTTTTTTTTTCCCGTTCCTCAAGTTCCGATTCAGTTAATGAAATTTGGTTTAACATGAAATTCAACTCCTACATCTACTTAGCACGTCTCTGTATTTTTCCCTCTCGCATGTCAGGCTGCATTACCTTACACTAACGTAATTACACGGCGATGTTCTTTTGTTTAATTATTTTTTATTCCTCCTTCAAGTGTGTGACCTTCATTCTGTTACGCTCTTAGTAAAGTTTTTTTTTCATATAACACTATCATTGTCTTATTTTTTTTTATTATATTGTATCGTTCAACTGAGTATTTAAATGTTACTATATTTATAATCTTAAATATCAGTGGCATAGGAATGTTCTACGAAGTTGTCTGAAGTGTTTGATTCTCTATAATTGTGTTACGTTGTTGTTCATACAGGAGTGGAAGCTCTATATGTTCGCCTTAGTTATGAAAGTGTATAGTGTCTTAGACGAAACTTAGTGATGTAAATGTATGTATAGCTATTAAAAGTTTGGTTTACTTTGTATTCACTTGTTCTGTTTCCTTTATACTGACTGACTTCATTTTATTACTCTAGTGTATATCATGTTATCAGATGAGAAATGCGTCCTTAAAAATATCAGCCAGAAAAAGAAAAATTATCAGTTATTTTCTTACACGTGATAAATATTTTTCCTATCTGTGTTTTATTTTTCATGATAATATTTTTTCCAATATTACCTGCTCCCATTTTTATTACTTTCATTATTACACTTGCTCTAAATAGTTTATGTTTTTATTTTTATTTTATTTTCTTCCTTTTTTATGTCCTCCTCTCCCTCGTATTACATTCTCAGTTTGCAACGCTTTGTTTTCTTCTCCCGCCGCACAATTATTGGTGTCGTGTTATCATCGGCCTTTGTTGTCAGTAAATTACGTTCATCGCTTCATTAAAACTGAGATTAAATTGCATTGCACTCGAATATCTGACCTGCTCATGTATCATTAGTATTGTTGTGTTTTTTTGGTATTACTGTGTATCTTTATTGAGAGAGAGAGAGAGAGAGAGAGAGAGAGAGAGAGAGAGAGAGAGAGAGAGAGAGAGAGAGAGAGAGAGAGAGAGAGAGAGAGAGAGAGAGAGAGAGAGAGAGAGATAATATATATTTGTGTCAAGACTATATGTTTTTTTTTATCTATTTCTGACTTTGTTTTACGTGTGTGGGTTGTAAATGATATGAAGTAATTGTTAAGTTCACATTGTCTGGGTAAACTATCTCTTCGCCCTTCACTCTTTCTATTCTCCTCTCTTTTTCTTTTTCTCTCCTTCTCCCAACACCCACATACATTTTCATCCCTCTCATGCATCCTTTCATCATCATCATCTTCTTTCTATCTCCTCCTTACCTTATCTCCTTTTATTCTCTTTTCCTTATCTCTTCTTTCCTTATCTCTCCTTACTATCCATTCTTCCCACACTCCTTCCTCCTTACCTTCATAACTTTCGACCTTACTCCCTTTTTCTTTGATACAACTCTTTTGTTTTGCACATATATAACTAATAATATGAACCCATTTGGTAATAGTCTAGTACCATCGTTGCACTATCATCATCATCATCATCAGTATTGTTATCACCACCACCATCACCACCACTGCAATTGCCTTCTTACTTTCGTTTTTCCATTCTTTATATAAAAGTAGAAACACGTGAAGCTTGTCTTGTAGGAATCATTGGGTATTGGTTTATGTTCCCTTGTACTGTACGTTATGACCTTTATTAGTAAACCCACTCACAAGGATCGCCTCTTTGTATTCATTTGAGTGTGCACACGTAGGGTTTCCTTTGGTCGGTACTCGAGTATGCAGACTGTAGAGCCACGTTCAGGGTCACTGTATGGCTGCTGAACGTCCTCTGGGGATGTTAACGCAGAGCAGCACGTGTCCCGGTGTTGCGCTGCTTTGGTCGTGGTGTTCCAGTGAGCCGCTTGTGTAGGAGTTCCTGCCAACATTCACTTTCAGTGCGGATAAAAGTGGAAGTGTCTGTCTGTGTAACTTTAAAAATTTCCCGTGCCGGGAATCGAACCCGGGCCTCGCGGGTGAGAGCCGCGTATCCTAGCCACTAGACAACACGGGATTGTACAAAACATAGATAAATTTAGGTTATTGTTAAATAGTATTGTATTTTTCTGTTCGTATATTTTGCAAATTCCTAAGTGGCATATGATTTTATAAAACGTTAATTCACTTGGCACCAAACAGATGTTTCTGTTTACCCCAAGTGGAGGGTGGGTGACGCTGGACACCTTCCTGGCCCTCCCCTTCACCCACCCCAACAGCCCCGCCCCGCCCCGCCCGTTCCAGCCTATCCGTGGGTATATATAGGAAGTGGCGTGTCGAAGGTCAGACTCAGGAAGGTCTTGTAGGAAGTAGTTCCGATTCATATCAACACCAAAACTTATGGCACATAATAAGCCTCTTTCTTTCTCTCTCTTCTCCTCTCTCTCTCTCTCTCTCTCTCTCTCTCTCTCTCTCTCTCTCTCTCTCTCTCTCTCTCTCTCTCTCTCTCTCTCTCTCTCTTGCGTTCAGGCCGCAGGGAAGACCAGTTGCGGAACCCACTTAGTGACGTCATACTTTCGCTTTCACCGGTATGTGGAGTGACTGGTGTCGAGGATACATGGAAGGCCTCCTGTTCATGCAAACTTAAAAACAAAGAAATAAAGGAAGCTAATATAATTTGAGAACTTTACTCTCGTGTGTGTGTGTGTGTGTGTGTGTGTGTGTGTGTGTGTGTGTGTGTGTGTGTGTGTGTGTGTGTGTGTGTGTGTGTGTGTGTGTGTGTGTGTGTGTCTGTGTCTCTGTCTGTACACTTATAGACTCATGCATATGTTAGAAGCAAGACAAGATAAGGTTAGTCAAGGTAGGGACCCAGGTAGCAGTGATGAGACAGGTCAGGACAAGTGAGGCGGCTGTGGTGGGGAGGTAAAATCGAGGAAGTGAGGACTGTGGGGTGCGATGGACCACTGATGGGGAGGGTGGGGAAGGGGAGGCAGCTGAAGGGGTCCACGTAGAGATTAGGAGCAATGGGGCAGTGGATGCGGGTGAAAGACGACCAGCGGCGTCTTGACTGACCTGATACGACTTTCAGTTTCGTTTTTGTTGTCTGATTTTCTGCTTACTCACTTTGACTGTACCACTTCGTATTTTTTATTTGTTAGCTGTCACTATCTGTATTTGCGATAATCTCTTATTCACCGTTACGTTTTCCTCGTATAAATACATTGAGAGGAAAAAATCCAGTCATCTCTTATTTCGGAAGTACTGCGTCCTTGCTCTCCTCCTCCCTCCCTCATCCCCCCCACCTCCCCTCCTCGTGAGGCCTGTGACCTTGCTCCAGTCAGACAGTTTCTCTCGGGGCCGCGCGCGTCTCTGCCGTAGAGGTTCGTCACTGCAGCTGAGGTAAACACGTGTTCCACTTCTCTGCTACAACACTTGCCACACGCTCAAACGTTTCTAAGCTCATCGCCACACCTGCTTCCCTGCTCCACCAGTTTTAAAGATACATTGATTGTCTTAAGAGTGTTGTGTGTGCTTCCCGTGTGACGAGGTGCTGGGAGCGGGAAGTGAGGTGCTATGCGTGGTGAAAGCAATGTCTGGTCATGCTATTGTGTGACTACTTAGATTATGTTGTGCAAGGCATGAGTGGACTTGATTTTCAATGTGAGGCTTCGTACAAGTGACTGAGAAAAGTTATGCGAGTGAAGGACGGTGGACGAGACTGAATTATACTTAACAAAAGGCGACTGCATAGTGTGTATTCAAAGTTTACCATCGATGAGAGAATTCAAGGGAAACAAATAACTTATCAGAAAATAATTATCACTCGAGAAATGCGTCTTATATATTGAAAACTATATTGATACGTGAATGAGTGATATTCGTTGGTTACAAAAATACAGTTGATTATGTAATGTGATTTGTAATGCGTAGGAATTTATCTCAGTATATGCATCAAGACGACAACAGCGTATTATTTGTCGTACTTAAGTGTGTGTGTGTGTGTGTGTGTGTGTGTGTGTGTGTGTGTGTGTGTGTGTGTGTGTGTGTGTGTGTGTGTGTGTGTGTGTGTGTGCGTGTTCGTGTGCGTGTGCGTGTGTGTGTGTGTGTCGAGTATAAAGTGCCTGTGGTTTTTATATTGTCTCAGAGAACACAAATACGAGGCCAGTGGTGGATGAATTAGGGCCGCCCTCCGCCACACCCTCCCTCACCCTGCACCGCCACTGTCTGCAACTATTAGAACACGTTACCTTGCCACGCACAGAAGCACATAAGTAACAATCCGAAGTGTCAGTGAGGCAATATTTGATCAAGGTCTGTTGGGACATAATATTCCCTTCCAATATAGTTTGTGGTGAATGTATGTGCAATGGTTTGTTATTTTTTTATTGATCAGAGGCAGAGAAGTAAATAGTGATACAATGTGAGTGTTCCAGGATGTGAATGTCATGTGTGGGGAGGGTGACTGAGTGCCAGACTCACGGCCACACCCTCTCCTTCACGCCGTGGACTCAGTGTGTGTGTGCATATGTGCTGATATTCCTTATGATCTGTCCATCGACTGTTTCCTTACGGCCAAGTATTTGTGTGCGCCGTTGGTCATCTGGCTGTGAACATGTTTGCTAAATTAACACTCGGAAAATACAACAATCGTAATTGCTGTCGGTGTGAAATAACCTTTGCAAGCTTGCACGGGCATTAACATTACCATTAGAGTTTTTGTTAACATCAGTATCGCCGCACAAGGCAGGTCGTGGCGGCAAGGCTTCACCATCTGAATTAAATTAAGAAAAGTATTGTATTAGCATCACAGCATTATGAAAAAGAATTGAAAAAAGAATAATCAAACATCGTTGAAAACTCAAACAATTAATAAACCAAAGAAACTTCCCATCACATGAATCACTGACGTTATCGTGACGTATCGCGCGTCGTGTTGTGCCGCGGCGGATGTGTGTGTAGGTGTGTGTAAGCAGAGGTGGGCAATCGGATTCGGAAGTCCGATTATCTGATTATCCGATTAATCGGACTCGCATTTTCGAATCGAATAATCGAATCGGACTAACCCCCGCCAAACGAATCGGATAATCGCAATCGGACTGCCGAAAATTTAAAGCGATTTGCGATTAATCCAGGTCGACGTCGTCTTTGTATTTTCGTAATAGCAGTTTCTTAATAAATTTTTCTATATTTTTCTCAAGTAAATATTTTTTCGCTTTATTCTATTCACACTTTAGTATTTTCTCTATAATATAATGCGCAAAATATCATGATTAATTATTAAATCATATAAATTATAATAAAAAGGTTATATTTTACAAGTATAAAGTTGGTATAATACGTGTTTAGTTCTGGTTTTTCGTACGCGTCTCATCGGTTAAGTGACGCGCCCCATCAGTTTAGAGCCAGTCGTCGTGAGAGGAAGTGCTGCTGCTGCTGCTAGGGCAAAAAAGCATTAAATTCCCTTTAGAAACATTGAAAATAGCTTTAAAAACATTGAATCGCTTTTAAAAATATCGAATCGCTTTTAAAAACTTTAATCGAAATCGGATAATCGCTAATCGGACTTAGATTTTTTGGCAACCGAATCGGATAATCGAATCGGACTTGACGAGCTGGCGAATCGGTAATCGCTAATCGGACTTCAATTTTTTCGAATCGCGCCCACCTCTGTGTGTAAGTAGGTGTGTGTGTGTGTAAGTAGGTGTGTGTGTGTAAGTAGGTGTGTGTGTGTGTGTGTGTGGTGGGGGGTACTGTTTATATGTGTAACACCGACACACTTAAGTTTTCAGTCATCATTCGTGTAATTACCATGCACGTAATTTGTTCAGATGCATTAGAGGTCTCCATGAACACAGAATACAGCTACATGTGGTAACCAGTCACTTAATATGAGGAAATACTTATTCTATAATACGTAGCATTTGAAGGTGTTGTCTGAAAGCCCCACACACACGTCCACCTACTGGCGGCTATGACGCCACAACACTCGTGACGTCAAGCGGAAAGTCTATTAGTAAGACATCATTTGGCTCTTCCTTGGATCCTCTGACTCACTCCTTCCCTTCCTACGAAACTTACCAGGATTTGCTCTGCGTCAGAAAGGAAACATCCCGTCTTCCGTTATCTTATCTCGCCTCCTCTCACCACCCTCCCCAGCATTACCTCCACGCCCCCAACCCACCGCGGCTGCTGGCTATCGGTGCTTCAGGAATAGAATAGCTGCCCCTCCTGGCAACACACTGACAAAGAAAATTGCCCTGAGATGGATGGCTTAAATATGTCTCATTGATTGTGTTTCCTGTTAGTATTTATCAGTTTATTCAAGTGTTTCATTATGTCACGAATACGCAAATAAGTGAAATTTTTGAGGTTATGTAAAATGATAGTGTTGAGAAAAGGAGAGGGAGGAGAACACAGACTGACAATGGAACACCTACCACACCAGACAGTCTGCCTCTAAATTTCGTTTTATCGTGCGCAGATATCATTGCTTCTACGTTACCAAGATGCTGGTATTGGGATTCAAGGCGTTACTGTGCCGTCCTACCTCTTGTTATGCAGTGTTATTAGTGTGGTGTGTTTGGGTACCTGACCTGAACTGTGTGCTGTGTGTATGTATGTGTGGACGAGTTTTGAGTATGAATGTGAAGAAGCGTTTGATAAAGTTGAATATCCTCATAGTTTTATCAAAATTGTGGCTATATCAAGAAAAAATGAAGTTATAGTTGGTTTTGACTAAGGTTACACCTCGTGCTACTGAATTTTCATGTCATTTACTAATTTTATTACGTTTTGTATTCTAATTTTTTTTTCTGAATTTTTTTTTCTTGTTGACAATGAAAATATTTAAAACCTTGTGAGAGATGAATCCGTATTTTTGTTTGTCCGTCCTGCTTAGCACTTCACGTCTTATCTAACTTTATTCATAATAACACATATCCTAACCTGTGGACTTTGCTGCTAGAAGAATATTGAGGGAAGTCTCTCTTCCACTGCCACATGCTTGTTCGTCCCACTCACTACAAACCTTTATGTAGTTGGTGGATGGAAAGAAAACATTGGAGATGCGGGGTATCGATCCCCGTACCTCTCACATGCTAAGCGAGCGCTCTACCATCTGAGCTACATCCCCTTGGTAGAAAGTGGGCATCAGATAGTATATTTTCAAACTAAACATGCAATAAAGAAATTTATAGTTGGGTTTTTTTTTCTGGCTGTAATCATGCCTATAATTTCAGAGTAAAATTAATAATCAAAGTTTACCACCAAAATTCAACACTAGTCGTGCCCAGCAGGCTCCCCGGTGCTCTCACTATATACTACACTTACCACTCGTCTTACAATAACTTGAACTTGCATTGAATCATAGTATGCAGCTAAGTGATAAGAAAACAACAGGAGGAAGGAGTGAGTAAAGCCCCGGAAAGCCAGACAGCGACACTGACAGCACATACCCAGAGTGAAGTGCAGTTAACACATAGGTACGGGGACTGGGCAGCGAAACGTGTGTGGTGAGAGTTGCTGGTGTCTGAGGCGGAGGTGAGCGGGCGGGGTGGTGGCGCGGAACAGGAGTGAACACTGACGCACTCACTTAACTTATTGTTATGACCTCAGCGTGTGTAATAACTTGTCTCCTACTGAACAGAGTGGTAGTTAGTGGGAAGTAAGATGTTTAAGGATGAATTCACAGCTATTCTTCACCTTAATCCATTCTTAGTCGCCCGCCTTATGTGGCATGCAGTGGATATGTGGCTTATTCAATCACCATGTAGAAATATTATTGTTAGTGTGATTATTATTATTATTGTCATTAATATTATTTTCAATTGTTATTGTTATTAATATTATTTTTCTTATTATTCTTATTATTGTTATTATTATTATTATTATCATCATCATCATTGTCAATATCAATATTATAAAATATCTATCTTTTTATCAATCTTCTATTCATTCAAGTTAGGTTTTACGATTCCATTCACTCGCTCCTTAGAACCCGAATTTACGTAATGGAGTAGGTGCGACCAACACTAAATATGACCTCAATTATGGGTAAACTCAGCTACGTCGTTTCTAAGTGTTACCGGGAAGACGCAGCTGTAGTGTGTGGCGGCTCTGTTATGTATCATGTGATGCTCCCTCTTGAATGTAGGCAGCTCTCAGGATAAGCCTATCTGACGCCGTTCCTGGTAGGCCTGGCTCGGGGAGGTTTTTATGTGGTGTTACTTAGGCTGGTGTGATGGGGACTTAAAATGCACTGCTGGTATTAACTTTTCATTAATTAAATAGCATGTACTTGTTAACTAGCCGTCCAGGTGACACTAGAAGGTGGTTGCGTTCGACTGTAACTTGATAAGGAAGTGGGAAGGAAACGTGTTAAGATGACATGTTTGTAGAGGAGAGTGAATGTGAAGGGAGTGAAGGTGATGATGAAAAAAACTGGAGAGAGTAAAGAAGATGGTCAGTTGTTAGGGAGAGCGTGTGTGGAGTGGAAGAGGTGGATGCTGGTGCATGAAGGTCAGTTTAAGATATACATGAATATAAGTGGTTTGTAAGGGTAAATAAGTGTCATCAAGTTTCCACTCCGTCTTGATGGTAGACTAACTTTATACGGTCACGTGAGAAAGGTGACCCAAGTTGCATTATGGGGATAAGGTCAGGTTTTTGTTATCTATGTAGCAAGTGTCAGCTTATTTACTTCCCTTGGGTGGCTTTTGTAGGGCAGATAAAGGTTTTACTTCCTTGAGTGTACACAAACATCAGGCTTAGTACAGGGAAATATGATGATGATGATGATGATGAAGATGATGATGATGGTGATAATGATCGAACATTAATACAGCACTGTCATGGAAGCTGCATCAGTTGGTAAGATCACTGCATGCTTCAGAAAATGTTGCGTGTGCTCTTTGTGATGAAGGACCATCACACTCTTTGGTAATGCTTAACACTGCGATATTCACCTCTGAATAATTTTCCATCAGACGAAGATTGCCTTCACCATGGAAGTCCTACGACCCACGGCCTTCGCTGGTGAGAGC
>JAXIVD010003519.1:17500-25000 GCA_036785275.1 Cancer borealis
TACCAGGTGTTGAGTGAATTTAGAGTGCTTTGCAGGTAGGTGAGGCAGGAAGGAGAGACGAGAATGAGAGGTTTACATTAGTTTACCTGGATATGCACTCACACGACAGGAGCCACTCGGTCCACGTTAATTCATGGTTGTTCCATCATCCAGCCAACGGTCATGGTGGCATTATGAGCTTGTTCATCGCATTACATTGTGAGAGGAAGTACGGAACGGAATCTTGTGCTACACGCTGGCAGAATCAGACCCAAAGCTGTCGGGGAGTCATCTTCGTACGTTCAGTTGTTGTGCGTGTGAGACAAGGCGAGCATGAGGAAGACGGAAGGAGGAGGAGTGTGGTTGACATGTGAAATTTGTCTTACTTCATATTTCTTTTTTTCCCGCCTGTAGTTAGTTGTCTGAGAGAGCGACGTGAGTGAGTGACTAGTATGTGCAAACTACAAGGTCAGTTTGTTTACACACATACGCTACTTGTACAGTCTTAAGTTGACTTGTGAAACTTTTCCTATATCGTGTATCGTTAAATCACACAAAAAATATCAAGGATAGATAAATAGATAAAATTCAATTTATAAATGCGTTTAATAAATAGACAAATAGGTAAAACTCATTATGGAATTTAAAATAAGCATATTGAATTGTGTTCATTGGTTAAAATTACTCAAAACGTAAAACAAAAAATAAATCATATATTAGTTACACTTTTGACCTGTCCATAGCTAAAGTGTGAATGTGTATTTCATGGTTCATACATTTTCTCTCATTTGAGATAACTCTTATTTGTGATATATCTTGTTTTATATGAACATGTCATCACACCTGAACCACGCCACGGCCAGCCTCCCCCACATCCTCCCCCACACCCTCCCCCACACCCTTGAGAATATGTACCGGGGGGAAAAAAAAATTTTGTGATGCAAAGTATAAAATTCAGGCTTAACGTAGATGTTAAAAATATAACTTAAGTATAGCGATAAAACTGTATGCGATGGTGGTATAGTGGTGAGCATAGCTGCCTTCCAAGCAGTTGACCCGGGTTCGATTCCCGGCCATCGCAGGAGTGACAGATTTCTTTTTCCTTTTCATTATATTTCACTTACTTTGTTTTATTTAGTTTTTATATTTACTCATTCATTCGTTCATTAATTATCTTTATCAAGCTTGTTCAGGTATCTATGGAGGGTGTGAGTATGGTGTTTGAGGCTTCCGGAGACATAGCATATCTAGAACCTTCAACCACCCCGGCACGCACCTCTTGGCCACAACATCACGTTATACCCTTAGCACGCCATGCACTTAGGTTGTATATGGATGCAATGTACCATACCGTACGTAGTAAGCTGCCACATCGTGAGGTGATGGCTGGCATGGTGATCATTGGCTACGCGCCGCTGATAGTGTATCGCAGAGGTTGTTCAGACTGTGGTGACACCTTATCATTTTGTGTTGTGGCTACACTCATCCTGCTGCTGCCTCGGTTGCCTTCATTAGAGGGAACACCTGCTGGGTCGTGTGTTACCTCCAGACTCTCTTTAATGGGAAGCCAAGGCACTGTAGGAGCACGTAGAGTTATTTTTTCTTGAATCACATTTGTTGGTTTCTCTGCCAGGACACCAAAGCAGTATGTTAAACTTGCCTTGTGAACTGATACATGTAGCTTATATAGTCGATCTATGGAAGTAATAAATCCTTCATTACATTTCCTTTCTCTCCCATCCTCAAATAGACCACCATTATCTATCCTCCTCCTTCCACGTTCTTTCCCTTTCCGTCTCTCTCACAGTCTCCATCCACTTCTTCCTCTGGCAGTTCTCACCACCCTCCCTTCCCTCCCTCAAACCTTCACCTTCCTCTCCCTTCATCTTATGCCGCAAAGACAGTATTTGACAATCAATCAAACATTCCCTTTTTTCCGCCTCAGACCTCCATTTAGTCCTTTAGACCGCCTTTAGTCCTCTTTCTTCCCGCCACCGTGTCCCTGAGGAGCATGACTCTCCCCGCCCCTGACTCTCACCCTGCGTCAGCGTGAAGGCGGTGCTTTACGTGCCAAAGGAAGACGTATCCACCCCGGAAGGAGGGAAAGGACAGGTGGAGTATGGGTGGAGCAGCGAGTGTTGTTGAAGAAAGGTGGGATTATGGGTAGGCAGGTGGTGGTGGTGGTGGTGGTGGTGGTGGTGGTGGTGGTGGTGGTGGTGGTGGTGGTGGTGGTAGAGAGCAGAAGAGGAAAGTAAAGATAGAAGGGCAGAGGAAAGAGGAAACTGAACCTCAAAAGAGAGAAGGGAGGGAAAACGACACGCGAGAAAGACACTTGATGTTTGAATGGAAGCGAGATTTAAATAGGATAAATAGGCTAGAAAATAAAGGAATGTTAAAGGAAAGAAAGAAAATATAGATGTGGAAGGGCAGGGTTGAGGAGCGTCGTGTGTCCGGGTTTGCCCTCACACCCTGCGGCGGAAGATGGCGTAGTGCCAGGTAGGGAGGCGGTGTGTGTGTGTGTGTGTGTGTGTGTGTGTGTGTGTGTGTGTGTGTGTGTGTGTGTGTGTGTGTGTGTGTGTGTGTCTGTGTCTGTGTGTGTGTGTGTGTGTGTGTGTGTGTGTGTGTGTGTAGTCGTAAGTCAGCAGCTGTCAGGGGCATGTTACACCCTCGCGGGGCGTCACCCACTCACTGGGCACCACACGGTAGGGGGGAGGGAGGACACGAGGAGGGTGAGGTGCCCTTGAATCATTCACTTCTACTTGTTTATTCAGCACATTTCCTTCCTTTTTCATCTTTGTCACCCACCCGGTTATGAAATTCCGTTGCTCTGAGGCATCGGTAAATTATGTGTTTAAGTTTCCACTCAGGATTTTTAAATCAACCACACATTGTATTTTTTTCTTCTTCGTGAGTAAGTCGCGTGCCAACACTGCATGGCTTCCGTAAAACATATAGGTAGTGGTCTTTTTTTGATCTTACGGAATGGCTCTTATTTTGTTGTTTTTTTCACTCGACAAGACTTGGCACATTTACGTCTCTTAAGGAGAAAAGGAAATGAGATATATTTTTATGAACCTTGGAAAAAATAAAGGTCCTCGATGACTAAGGATTGTTCTGCTACGAAGGTCATTTTGACGCTTTCGAGGTGTGGTGTGATGGAAGGGAGGTATGGGTCCATACGTGCCTGTACTGTGCAAATAATTTCATTTTTCATAATTAACGTCTATTGCTAGGCTCCCATAAGCTTACTGTGGCTATTCTTTTACAGAGTGTTGCATTTGAGAGGTGCGTCACAACCAAGGGAAGAAGGTCAGCAAGCTCTGCATTGAGGAGTAACAGTAGCCTTGTGTCTTGGAGTGAACTTCCTGCGGGGGTGTGGCACAACAGCCTTGTGCCGCCCCTACACCCGAAGGACGACTTGACTCTTTCACGCCAACCCAACACAAGCGAAAGTGACTTCCATCAGTGTCTTCATGAGGAAAATAAATGTGTTCTGTAGCAGCTCAGTGTGAAGTGCACAAGTCGCGTGGATGTTGAAGCCTTCGAAGAGCATCCTGTGTGCAAGGAGCTGGTGGCGGGGCGTTGGCACCGAGCTGCCACGGGGCCACGCTGCCTGAGCCATGCCCCGCCGCGGTACCGTCTTCGTGCACGTCCCCCTCAGCCACACCTTCACCATCCAGATCGATGGGGGGGACGGGGGTCCATTCTATGTGTCACAGGTGAGGACAGCGGGAAAGGTAAAGGGTTGAGAAGATAACATGGGCACGCCCTTCTTGAGAAAGGTTAGGCTGAAGGCGCTGCTGTGGGTTAGATCAGTGGCGAGTCAGTATCGGCTGGAAACTACCAAAGGAAAGGCGTAACGTTATGCATGACGCTTAGTAACTGAGGTGCAGCCTTAGATATTGTCACCATCACCACCACCACACCCACAACCACCACCACCACCACCACCACCACCACCACCACCACCACCACCACCACCACCACCACCACCACCACCACCACCACCACAACCACAACCACCCCCACCACCACCGCCACCACCACCACCACCACCACCACCACCACCACCACCACCACCACCACCACCACCACTATCACCACAACCTCAACCACCACCTTTTTTACACTTATAATTTACACGTATCAATAAGTTTCTTTTCTAGGTTTTTTTTTAGTTTAATTAGATCTATCCGATGCTGCAATGATATTTCCAATATCTCTCTAGTAGCTTTTGAGAAAATGAGGAGGAAATGTATGTTTTGGAAAAAAAGATACGGTTTAATTTTACTGCGTAATTATTTGTCGTGGAACAAATATTCAAAATAACGGTTGTAGAGTTTAATTAGGTCTATCAGATGCTGCAATGATATTTCTATTATCTCTAATACCTTTCGAGAAAATGAGGAGGAAATATATGTTTTTGAAAAAAGATACGGTTTAATTTTACTGCGTAATTATTAGTCATAGAACAAATATTCATTATGAGAGTTGTAGAGATTAATTAGGTCTATCAGATGCTGCAATGATATTTCCAATATCTCTAATAGCTTTCGAGAAAATGAGGAGGAAGTGAATGTTTTGGAAAAAAGATACGGATTATTATTACTGCGTAATTATTAGTCATAGAACAAATATTCATTATGACAGTTATAGAGTTTAATTAGGTCTATCAGATGCTGCAATCATAATTCCAATATCTCTAATAGCTTTCAAGAAAATGAGGAGGAATAATAGCTTTCAAGAAAATGAGGAGGAAATGTATGTTTTGGAAAAAAGATACGGTTTATTTTTACGGTGTAATTATTAGTCATAGAACAAATATTCATTATGATAGTTGTAGAGTTTAATTAGGTCTATCAGATGCGGCAATCATATTTCCAATATCTATAATAGCTTTCGAGAAAATAAGGAGGAAATGTATGTTTTGTATAAAAGATACGGTTTAATTTTAATGCATAATTATTAGTCATAGAACAAATATTCATTATGACAATTTTAGAGTTTAATTAGGTCTATCAGATGCTGCAATGATATCTCCAATATCTCTAATAACTTTCGAGAAAATGAGGAGGAAATATATTTTTGGGGTAAAAGATACAGTTTAATTTTACTGCGTAATTATTAGTCATAGAACAAATATTCAAAATGACGGTGTTAGAGTTTAATTAGGTCTATCAGATGCTTCAATGATATTTCCAATATCTCTAATATCTGTCGAGAAAATGAGGAGGAAATGTATGTTTTGGAAAAAAAAATACGGTTTAATTTTACTGCGTAATTATTAGTCATAAAACAAATATTCATTATGACAGTTGTAGAGTTTCATTAGGTCTATCAGATGCTGCAATGATATCTCCAATATCTCTAATAGCTCTCGAGAAAATGAGGAGGAAATGAATGATTTGCAAAAAAGATACGGTTTGATTTTACTGCATAATTATTAGTCATAGAACAATTATTCATTATGACAGTTGTAGAGTTTAATTAGGTCTATCAGATGCTGCAATGATATTTCCAATATATCTAATAGCTTCCGAGAAAATGAGGAGGAAATGTATGTTTTGGAAAAAAGATACGGTTTATTTCGACAGCATAATTATTAGTTTTAGAACAAATATTCAAATGACAGTTATAGAGTTTAATTAGGTCTATCAGATGCTGCAATGATATTTCTAATATCTCTAATAGCTATCGAGAAAATGAGGAAGAAATATATATTATGGAAAATAAATACGGTTTAAATTTACTGCGTAATTATTAGTCATAAAACAAATATTCATTATGACAGTTGTAGAGTTTGATTAAGTCTATCAGATGCTGCAATGATATTTCCTATATCTCTAATAGCTTTCGAGAAAATTAGGAGGAAATGTATGATTTTCAAAAAAGATACGGTTTAATTTTACTGCATAATTAATAGTCATGGAACAAATATTCATTATGACAGTTGTAGAGTATAATTTTTCTATCAGATGCTGCAATGATATTTCTAATATCTCTAATAGCTTTCGAGAAAATGAGGAGGAAATTTATATTATGGAAAAAAAATACGGTTTAATTTTACTGCGTAATTATTAGTCATAGAACAAATATTCATTATGACAGTTATAGAGTTTAATTAAATCTATCAGGTGCTGCAATGATATTTCCAATATCTCTAATAGCTTTTGGGAAAAAGAGGAGAAAATGTATGATTTTGCAAAAAAGATACGGTTTAATTTTACTGCATAATTATTAGTCATAGAACAAACATTCATTTATACAGTTGTAGAGTATAATTTGGTCTATCAGATACTGCAATGATATTTCCAATATCTCTAATAGCTTTCGAGAAAATGAGGAGGAAGTGTATATTTTCGAAAAAAAGATAGGTTTTAACTTTACAGCATAATTATTAGTTATAAAACAAATATTCAAATTGACAGTTGTAGAGTTAAATTAGGTCTCTCAGATGCTGCAATGATATTTCTAATATCTCTAATAGCTTTCGAGAAAATGAGGAGGAAATTTATATTATGGGAAAAAATACGGTTTAATTTTACTGCGTAATTATTAGCCATAGAACAAATATTCATAATGACAATTGTAGAGTTTAATTAGGTCTATCAGGTGTTGTAATGATATTTCCAATATCTCTAATAGCTTTCGAGAAAATGAGGAGGAAATATATGTTTTGGAAAAAGATACGGTATAATTTTACTGCATAAATATTAGTCATAGAACAAATTTTCATTATGACAGTTGTAGAGTTTAATTAGGTCTATCAGATGCAGCAATGATTTTTTAAATACCTCTAATAGCTTTTGAGAAAATCAGGAGGAAATGTATGTTTTGGCAAAAATATACGGTTTAATTTTACTGCATAATTATTAGTCATAGAACAAATTTCCATTATGACAGTTTTAGAGTTTATTTGGATCTATCAGATGCTGCAATGATATTTTCAATATTTCTAGTAGCTGTCGAGAAAATGAGGAAGAAATGTATGTTTTGGATAAAAAATACTATTTTATTTTACTGCGTAATTAATTTTGGATAAAAAATACAGTTTAATTTTACTACGTAATTATTTGTCATAGAAAAAATATTCAAAAAGACAGTTGTAGAGTTTAATTAGGTCTATCAGATGCTGCAATGATAATTCCAATACCTCTAATAGCTTTCGAGAAAATGAGGATGAAATGCATGTTTTATAAAAATGATACGGTTTATTTTTACTGCGTAATTATTAGTCATAGAAAAAATTATCATTATTACAGTTGTAGAAGTTAATTAGGTCTATCAGATGCTGCAATCATATTTCCTATATCTCTAATAGTTTTCGATAAAATTAGGAGGAAATATATGTTTTGGAAAAAAAATACGGTTTAATTTTACTGCATAATTATTAGTCATAGAACAGATATTTATTATGACAATTGTAGAGTTTATTTAGGTCTATCAGATGCTGGAATGGTATTTCCAATATCTCTAATAGCTTTCGAGAAAATGAGGAGGAAATATATGTTTTGCAAAAAA
>JAXIVD010003519.1:30000-45268 GCA_036785275.1 Cancer borealis
ATGTTCTTATTGCCTTTTTCTTCATCATTTACATAAATCAGAATGTTTAAAGAAAGAATCGGAAAATTAATTAATCTTTTTTTCCTGTATTCATAACTGCTTTCATGGTTATTGTTTTGTTTTTGTTTATTTTACCTTTCCAATTGCATACCATAACTTTTTATTTTCTACTCAAATACCTTCGTTTTTCTTCCATTTACCTTGCACTGTTTGAAGAGAGAAGGATCAAAACACCTCTGTAATGAAATCAACCCTTAACTCTATTGCAATTTTTCTACTTTCAATTTGTTTTTAAGAGAGATAAATATTTATACACTTTTTTTTTTTTTAGTCTGTAGTTTGTGGTTAGCATCCTTGATATGAAAAAAGGTAGAATATCATGTTTTATTTTCTTAACAAATTATAATTGACAGAATCCCTTGTGTTTCCTTCCTCCACGTGGCTCAGGCCGGGAGAACGTGTGGCCTGCGGGTGGGAGATGAGGTGATGGGTATTAACGGAGCCTCTACCGCCCGCTGGCCTCTCGCCCTCCTGCAGCAGACCCTCAGGAAAGCATCGCGTAACGTGTTGTTTGAGGTGCTGAGGTAAGATTTTTTTTTCTCTCTCTCAAATTTATTTTGTTCTCTACTTATTACTTTCTCTCTCCTTTATTCCTTCCTTTATCAATTTACCATGTGTCGTTATCGCTATCTATCTCTATTACTTTTTCCTCGTCTTTTCTGACCATATATCTTGTTGTTCGTTCCTCTTCTCTTGTGTACACTATTTTTTTCTTATAATTATTGTTTATTAATTTACCATTCCCCACATTTCATACAGACTTAAATTTCCTACTGTCATTTGTTTATTTTTCTTTCTTTCATTTCTGCGTCACTTGTCTTACTCTCTTTTTTGTGTTTTTTTCCATTGTTTTTGTGTATGTATTTTTTGTTTTTTTGTTTAGCTACATTATCACTCTCCTCATCCTTTACTATATTTTATTACTCCTTTTGTTATCTCTCTTATCATCCCTCCCACCGCTAGTTTCACCCTCCACCACTCACTCCTTATTACTACTACCACCTTATCACCTCATCTCATTTACCTGGTGGTCCACGCAACACTCACCTACCTGTGTTGTTTCTGTTTAGGGGTGTTATCTAGACGTGCCGTGTGTTGCTCTTCTTGTTAGTGTGTTGCTATTTCTCTGTGTTGTTACTCGGGTTTGTCAGTGTGTGTTGCTGTTTCTTCTGACAGTGTGTTGTGTGTGTTCTTTCAGAAGGTGTGTTGCTGTTTTCTGTATGTGACTCAAAGGTGTAGTTTCCGTGTAGTTTTCCCTCGTCTCAGTTCTCTCTCTGTTCATTGTCTTAATCCGTATTTTAATTTGTTGTTAAATTTTCAAGTCGCTATTTCTTTTATATTCTAGATGCCGTTTGTGTTATATTATTTATTTTATTTTTATTCTGTAACTGCACATTCAGTTTATATTTTTTTTCCACAAGTGTTTATGATGATTGTGTTCTTACCTAATAATGGTTCTTTTCATTTCATCGTTGCTGTTCCTTTTATTGGTTCTCAGATTCTATATATACATCAACACTTTCTGTACATCATCCATATATCCCAGACTTGCTTTCCCTCCCACTAACTTATCTTAACAAATACACTTAACGACTTAACAAACAACACATTACTAGTTAGCAAACCACCTTTCCTTCACCCTGCCCCTTCCAACACCACGACACTAACTCTATAACACCCTGCCATGCCCTGTCCCTCCCCTAGAACTCTACCCTCCATCTTCATCCTATCTATTTCGCCTCCAACTTCACCCCATCTATCCGAGACTGAATATATAGAGGTGTGGGTGAGGCCAGTAACCCGTATGTCCACTGCCAAGCTTAAGACAGGAAAATATAGCTCGTCTTTTGATGTGTGTGTGAAGCGCCAATAGCATTACTAAGACGGGAGGACAGGGAGGATGGCAAGAAGAACGGGAGAAGGGGAAGGAATAGAGAGATAGCGAGGAAAAGGGATAAAATAGAAGGATGAGAGGAGGAAGGGAAGAATAATGTGAAGAAGAAGAGTGAGGTGATAGGAAGGAATATTGAGATGAATTAGAATAGAGGAATAGTGAGAGGTAAGAAAGGAAATAATGAAAGAAGAACAGGAGAAAAAAATGAAAAAGTGAGATTGGAAGACAAGACGGGAAAAGAAGGAATGAAATATTAAGAGATTGGCAAGAGATAGGAATGAAAAAGGCAAAAAAAATGGGAAACAATGAGAAAGAAAAATAAGGAAATACAATAAAGATAGACGAAAGCAAAAATGTCATAAGGCGAAGAACACAAAAAAATGAAGGAATAATGATGATAATTAGAAGAAGAAAAAATAATTAGGAAACAGTAAAGAAAACATAGGAGGAGGAAGGAGACGAAGAAAAAAAGGAAAATTATAAAAAAGAAGAAAAATATAAGGAAGCTAATAAAGACAAGAATAGGAAGTTGGAAAAGTATAGAGATAGCGGACGACGAAGATGAGGAGGAGGAGGAAGAGAAGTAAGGTAAAGAAACGAAGGAAGGTGGAGGCAAGACAAACCGTATAATAATTTCCTTCCTTCAGGTTAATAGGGAAGCATGTTCATCCTCATTAAAAGGCGACACAAGACGTATGTGAGGTGATGAGTGGAGATGAAGGGCGTGAGTCTTGTGGTTTTATTTATCGCGCTGCTAAGTCACTCACAATTGGACTGTGTCAAGAGAGAATCTAAGGAGGCGTAACGGCGGAGACCTTATGATGGAGAACGTAAACTTGAATAAACTTGAACACTCATTAAGTTCAAGTATTAGTCTTTTTTCCCGGCCATCTGCTACTTCAACAGGAAGAGGAGGAAGAGGAGGAGGAGGAGGAAAGAAGTATGATGCAAAGAGGAAAGAATGAAGAGGACACGGATGGAAAGGGAAGAAGTAATACACAATGAGGAGGCAAGAGGAGGAGGAGAAGGTGGAAGAGGAGGAAGAGAAGGAGGAGGAGGATTTGTTTATCTTGAGCCTCCACAAAAGGGTTCTGGTGGTTAGGAGACACCGCCCCCAACCCCCCAACCCCCTAACCCCCCAGACACGTGACTAGTGAGTAGAAGGGTCGTGGAGGGAGAGAGAAAGAGAGAGAGAGAGAGAGAGAGAGAGAGAGAGAGAGAGAGAGAGAGAGAGAGAGAGAGAGAGAGAGAGAGAGAGAGAGAGAGAGAGAGAGAGAGAGAGAGAGAGAGAGAGAGAGAGAGAGAGAGAGAGAGAAAAAAAAAAAGTCTTGTATCATATTAATAAGAAATTATAGAAATATAATAGCCACAAGGTCACGCTAATTGCTGTTTGTTTGGGTGGAGAAGAAATCCAGTAATGGGTTCAGAAAGGTATCATTAACATGTTTACCTATCTCCATCGCTGTCATTGTTATCATTACCGTAGTCATCATTACCGTAGTTATCATTACCGTAGTCATCATTACCGTAGTCATCATTAACATTGTCATCAAAGTTAAAATAATTTCGATTGATAAAAGAGTTATTGTTTGTATTGTTATCAGTATTATCATTGTTATTGTTGTTACTATTATTTTTTATTATCATTATTATTATGATTATTATAATAACTACTATCATTATTACCATTACTATCTTTATTACTCCTCTTCCTCCTCTTCCTCCTTCTCCACCTCCTCCTCCTCCTACTTCTTCTCTTCCTACTACTACTACTACGCCATCATTATTGCTATTATTGATATTAAGAGGCTTAGCAGGCATGGAGGCTGAGGGTGAGAAGGGGAGAAGCCTGAGGTCAAGCCAGGAAGTAGCTTTGAGATCCGTGCAATGCCGTGTTGGGCGGGGCGAGACGATGCGGGACGGGCGGGGCGGGGCGGGACGAGGCGGAAGTCTGCGGTGTTTGTGTGTATGTTTTTAGTACTGAGGCGAAGGCGTGGCGGCGGGTTACTGCTGCCAGGAGAAACAAGGCCACGCGAGGCTGAGGCCAAGGTACACAAACACAGCGATACATCCGTCCACGCCAATCATGCGACAAAAGGATCAACTAATCTTATACTGTATACGTTATTGAGGGAGATTCCTGTCCACGGAGGAGGTTGGTGTCCTGTTTTTACTCTCTTTAAACCTGTGTGTCTTTCCCGTGGAGACATTCGGCCTTGATGCTCCATTCACTCTTGTTTTATCAGTTAGTACCACACTCCTGATGGCAAGGCTTGGGTGTGGCTGATCTGCTTCAAAAACATTGGTAGGGCTTTTTTGCGAATACATCCTGGTGAGTGACTTCTTAAACATACCGTGAAATGTTACTGTTGTTGGGATGGTGTGTGTTAATCTCTCTTCTCCTTCTGTCCTGCCTCTCCTGGTGTCACTGAGAACTTGTCAAGCGCGGCACCTTCGTGATGACTTCTTGTAACATCACTCAGTCAATACCGAAGGCGGCAGTTCTGTCCTGAGGGAGTGACCGGAGTGACAGTTGGTGCCAATAGACTGATGGTATTGAGTTATTACTTGTTCTTTGACCAGTCATATAGTAAGCAGCAACGCCATGCTTCGTAACAAAACTTGGCAGACACCTTGTTACCGGCCGTGCTTGGTGTGGGCACAGTCATTCTATCTTGTGTTGGCCGCTGCTTTGGGCTTCATGACGCTTGCTTGGCCCTCTCAGTGTAGCAAGCAGGTTGGGATTAGCGCGCGCGCGCACACACACACACACACACACACACACACACACACACACACACACACACACACACACACACACACACACACGCACACACACATATGAACACCGAAATAGCATGATAGTAAATGGATGCCCTAGTGATGGTGACGCGCTGGGAAAATCTTTGAAATGGTTTTAAAAGGTTGCGTCAAAAAAATGTTTTAGCGCTGAAACAGCAGCCTCGACTTGTCTGCCAGTGTGTGAAAGTTGATGCAGAATGTTAAGCAATGGGGATTTTTTTCTCTCTTTCTTTCCTTCTTACGCAAATGTATTGATTATAAATAGAAGTATGAAGGTTTTTACGGAATAATTGTACCGTGAGAGCACATTTTTTGCTTTTAAAAATATATGCGAATGTTGATTATTAAGGAGGAAAAATAAGTCACAAGAAAGAAACGAGGGAAAGGCGTCTTAAGTATCAACAAATGCCTCGACCTTTCTTCCTTAAAAAAAAAAATAATAAATAGTGACACTAGAGTTAGCGATGTTTGAAAATGTTCTAAACACACACACACACACACGCACACGCACACGCACACACACACACACACACACACACACACACACACACACACACACACACACACACACACACACACACACACACACCTGTCCCCATGTGCTTCCTGAGGGTGGAACTATTCTTAGTAAATCACAAAACACGAGACTAAAATACGGATCGAATTTTCCTCTCGGTGTTGGAAGACGAAAAAATGTGATGTTTATATTGTCTTTATTATTTTCTTTTCATATTTGTAGTCATATGGACTTTTTATCATCGTAAAATATAATTGAGATTTTTTGTTATAGTAGAAAATATTAAGAGTTATAAGAATTAGATACAAAAAACATGTCCTGCCGAAGCGCATTATGACGTAGTATGAGCGGCAGACTTAAGGCGTGAATGATTCTAAGTCTGTCAGTTTCCTGCCACCTCATCCCTTCGCCTGACCTTGAAAAATGGCCAACACCTCCCCTCTCCCACCTTCCCTCTATTTCCCTTCTTCCTTCCCTTCATTTTCTTCCTCATCTCGGAGTAGTGGAAGCTCCCTGGCAGGAAACAAACAAATGTGTGTATAGAGAGTGCCAGGGAAATAAAAAGTCTGAGTTGGATGTATATTTACTAAGCGGACAGTATTTTCACCTCACGCTGAACGCCACATTAATTAAGGAACGCCACGCCGCTGCTGCTGAGGGTGTCGCGAAGGGGCGGGGGTGACGGGGCGACGAGGTGATGAGTGCACGAGTGGCTGAGTTATTCATTAGAAAATTATTCGTCTGCTAGTGGCTTCGTCTCCACACACACTCACTACTTACTTACTCACTCAAAAGGAGAGTAAGAGCACATCATTCATCTCGTTATTCATCACTTAGTCTCATCACTGTGTTCCCTCCGTTACCTTGAGCCCAAACCAATCAAGTGTCCGTTACTCGTATCAACAAAATACTCGCCTCTTGCTCGTCTTCGCCAACAGAGATCATCAGCGTCCTTCTCTTCTTCCTTCTCCTTTGTATCATCGTTATCATCCGTCTTCCCTTACTACCTTCCGACATCATTGCCAGCGGGATCACTGTCAGTCATGATGGAAGAGTTATGCCACAAGTTATTCGAGTCGGAGGAGGAGAGGAAAAAATAAACAGACATAGCGATCGCGGGCAAGAGGTGGCCGCAGTCAGGGTGATGCGGGGTGCCGGGGCCTGGCGGGCTCAGTGGCAGTTTGGCAGTGGCTCTAACAGGGTTGGGCATCAGCTGCTCCGCTACGGTGAGTGTGGAAGAAGAAGAGGAGGAGGAGGAGGAGGAGGAGGACTGCGAGAAAAGTGCGTGGGCGCGTTACGTCTGTATGGGTCACAATGATTCATCAACAGACCTGCATAGCTAAATTATAATTTATTTTTAGTTTGATTTGTATTTGATAAATATCATTATTATTTTTTAGGCGAAGTTGACGCACAAGTGGTTTTAAATTTCGTCATTTCGTTCTGTCACTATTTGAATGTGAGTACGTGCCCTCCTGCGTGTTCCAGCGACGCGCGGAGTTTTCATGCCTGCGAAATTTAATGCAGGATGGCCACGGGCACGCTGAAGAACAGTGCTGAGGTGGGAGGAGGAGGAGGAGGAGGAGGACCGGTGACAGTGGGGGCGGCTAATCGGGGGAGGGAGGAGCGCAGCCAGCCAGGAATGTTAGCCACCACACTCAAAATAAGAGAGGCGAGTCGTGCCTTGTGGGGCCCCGATTTTGTATACCTGAAGCCCGACACTTCCGCAAACACTCTCCACCCCCCTCTCCATCTCTCCTACCCGCTTTTCTTTCTTCCTTCCTTTCTCTCCCTCTGCTTGTTTTGCTACAAGATATATTTGGTGCTTTGCCTGGGGATGGCGGTGCTGTGTTGTGGGGACCTTACTTCTCTCTACTCGGAAATCTGATCTTTCTTGCTCCCTGGCCACCATGCCGGCCAGGCCAAGTTACATACCAGGCACCGCGGTGCTGCGTCGCCCCACATTATGTCTCTGCTACGCGGGTCACTCCCTGTATGACAAGTGAAGAAATATAGACCATAATTCATCACAGAGCCGTCCTTCCCTCCTCCTCTCTTCCCCTCCCTGTATGTATGAGCGGGTGACGCAAAGAGAACCAGCCTGCGATATGAAAGACCAGCCCGCCGAGATCATTTCAAGGTCACCATTTGAAATATGTGATGACAATGTACTATACTCAACTTAATGATCTGTACGCTCTGCTGGGGCTTAGCGGCACCAGTATCACCGCCAAGTCACCCAGAACATACTGTTGGCACTGGGAGGTTTAGAGAGATTTCTGGTGCGGGAAATGTGCAAACTCTGGCGGCGCGGCGAGGCGTGAAACCTGTCTAGGAAAAAAAAGAATGTTACGGTGAGAGGATCAGATGAGCTTTGATCCCCAGACTTCCTGAGGCTGGTCGTCGCCGTGGCTTCAGCACCGTCTTGAGGGGAACATTTTATAGGTGCTATTAATGCCTCTGCTCCGTCGCTCCTCCGTCCCCTTGCCCAGCACCGCCGCCTGACATGCCCATCCAACCGTGACCCAGGGGCGTAGGGGTGGTCGAAGCTGAGTGGGTGAAGTGTATGGAGGTGTCGAAGGCTTAGTATGAAGGCTTGTGGGGTTAGGGAGGCTCAGGGCTGATCCAGAACAGGAGTGAAAGGACCAGTGTGTGTCATATGGTCGGCTAGGCACACGACATGTACACACACACACACACACACACACACACACACACACACACACATACACACACACACACACACACACACACACACACACACACACACACACACACACACACACACACACACACACACACACACACACACACACACACACACACACACACACACACACACACACACACACACACATACTCTCTCTCTCTCTCTCTCTCTCTCTCTCTCTCTCTCTCTCTCTCTCTCTCTCTCTCTCTCTCTCTCTCTCTCTCTCTCTCTCTCTCTCTCTCTCTCTCTCTCTCTCTCTCTCTCTCTCTCTCTCTCTCTCTCTCTCTCTCTCTCTCTCTCTCTCTCTCTCTCGCACTAGTTATATTGCTTTGCAGTTCAACCAGCCATTCAACACCAGCTACCGTTGATAAGCCTTGACATAAATCCTTATTATCCGCTGAGGTTGTTGTCTTCATAATTATCTTGTTCACTCGTTTTATTTATCCATAAAACGAATCAGCTTCTGCCTGGGATGTATTATCTTATTCCTATTTTCCTTTGCACTAGACACAAATTAGGAGTGAGAGAGAGAGAGAGAGAGAGAGAGAGAGAGAGAGAGAGAGAGAGAGAGAGAGAGAGAGAGAGAGAGAGAGAGAGAGAGAGAGAGAGAGAGAGAGAGAGAGAGAGAGAGAGAGAGAGAGAGAGAGAGAGGTCATAAAGAATTAAAGCAAAACAAAAAGCGAACACTTGTTTATACAACTGCCAAAAGGTGGTCATAATTTCTCAAACTTTTCTTTCTTAACCTTTGAACACATCCTCACGCTGCTGCTGCTGCTGATGATGATGATGATGATGATGCTGATGCTGCTTTTGTGCGAGCATTTATCACGGAAGGAGGAAAACAAATGAAGGAAACGAGCTGATGATTCTCCTTTATCATCAATTGCCCAGAAAAGAGAAGTTAAAAGATATAACACATTTTTTGAGTATTGATATGCGGAAGTTTGTAACATCTTGGTAACAGTGTCGGAGGAGAGACAAAATAGCATCGATTTTAGATATAAGAAATTCGTGGAGTGAAGGGAAGTTTGTAAGTTGGTAAAGGTAAGACAGGAAACTTCTTACTGATATTTATAATAGTGTGAATAGTAACCTTATGTAGATTAGGTGATGTAGAAGGTATAAGAGGGCGGTAGGTGGGTAAGGAAGGAAGTATTGATCAGGTGTGGAAAGGAGGTTGAAATGGAAAAAATATAGAGAAAAAAAGTTGAATTATGTGGCATTTCTATAATTTAAAGTTTCTCATATTTTTGGTTGTGTTTTTTGTGTGATTCATCCATTTTAATGAGAACATGGACCTGTTTGGGTGTTTGTATGTTTTATCTCTTTTATATTTGTATTAATTTGTATATTATTGTAATTCTATTTATTGATTATTTTTTTCATATCAATCCTTGAATTATCTGTTTCATTTTAATTCTTCAATCTTTGTTTTTTCTTATTATTTTTTATTTTTCTTGTATTTAATTTCCTCTCATCGTTACGTTTGTGTGTTTTTCCTCCTCTACTTGTTTCCTCCTTTTTTCCTTCTTAATTGTCTCGATTTGTCTCCATCTTTCTGTGTCTTTCTCCATTTTTTCCTCCTGACATTTTTTCTTCAGTATTTCCTACAATCCATTTTCTTCCATTATTTTCTCTCTCTTACTCCTTTCTTTCCCTTTTTCCATTTCTGGTGATGAGGTGATGAGGTGATGGTTGTGGTGGTGATGGTGGTTGCAGTGTGGTGTTGATGGTGATGACAATTGTAATGGTGACAATGTTCATAGTAGTGGTGGTAGTAGTAGGTGGTGGTGGGGATGGTGGTGGTGGTGAGCAGGCTTTGGGCAACAGAACCACCACCACCACCACCACCACCACCACCACCACCACCACCACCACCACCACCACCACCACCACCACCACCACCACCACCACCACATTCTTGGCAACGGACAGACACGAGAGACTTGACAACCCACTACTACTCGGTCCAGTATCAAGGACACGAGAGAGAGAGAGAGAGAGAGAGAGAGAGAGAGAGAGAGAGAGAGAGAGAGAGAGAGAGAGAGAGAGAGAGAGAGAGAGAGAGAGAGAGAGAGAGAGAGAGAGAGAGAGAGAGCCTGTGCTTCCTTTATTCTATTTTTACGTTTTTTTAATACTTCCTACACTCCTCCAAGCCCTAAAAACTTGCATTGCCTTCCATTCCTTCCTCATCATATTATTGCAATTATCTACATTTTTTTTTCTCTAAGCCTCCATTTCACTTCATCCGTTTTCTTCAAATACTTCTTTTCTTATCCCTAATTGATTTATTCCTTTATCTTTTCGTGTACGTATCTTCATCTTCTTATACAGTGTCGGTTCACTATTATTGCATCACTATTATTATTTAGTGCATTACTCTTGATCGTATTGCTTGCTGCTTCCTATTTACGCTAGTCAAGAGGAGTGAGGATGGAGTAACGCCTCTATTTGTTTACTCTTGAGGCTGAGATGACCCACACCGCCCACCTGCCAGTCCGAGTGTATGGGACTACAACTGGTGGGGGTGGGTGGGGGGGGGCTGGATGTAGGCGGTAGATGGGTGTTAGAAGTTGAAATTTGGGGTTAGTCTGGAATTAGTGGGCTCTGATGATGGCTCTGGAGGGAAGTGGAAACAGATGGTGGGTGAGGGGAGGGGAGTGGTTGGGAGAGGGGAGGTGAGGGGATGGTGTGAGGGGTGTATGGAAGCAGGTGGGGTTGCTATCTTCAAGGACACGATGATACAAGTGGATGATGAGGGAGGAAAGCCTTGAATCAGAATCGTATTTCATGAGAGTTCTTTGCCAAGTGTAAAATTATATCAGACTTTTGTTGTTGGCTGTAGTGGTGTATATCCGTAGGTTGTAGTGCTATTATTAAGATTTCTGAGCCTCTTATTCTTTTTATGAGTGTTATGTTCATTGACTTCCATTATTGTGAGGTTTAGTAAGACTTGTGAGTTTACGTTCAGTTGCAGTGTTGCTTCGTTTTCTTGGCTCTTGTCTTCTTGGCTTCTCGGTGTTTCGGTGTCTCGACTCTTCGGCTTCACGGCCTTTCATCTTCTCAACTTCCTAATGTTTGTCTCCTCGCCTTTTTGGCTTGTCACTTCCTCAATTTTAATGGTCCTCCGGGTTCACGTCCCCTTCACCTCTTAGTTCCCTCATTTTCTTGCTTCCTCATCCCTTTGGTTCTTCCGCTTATTGCCTCCTCTGCTGCTCTGCTCTTCGAAACATTTAGCGTTGAGGTGTTCCTAGAGTGGTATCATCGTTTTATCTACTGTTGGCTTTTTTAACCCCTTTGAGTTGTCTCCACGAGTGACATAAGGCTTGGGAACCCAGCTCACGCCTGTCAGCCTTAAATGAATGGCGACTAGCACCGACTACTTGTGAGGCTTCCTAGGGTGTGGTGGCAATCTTGGTTCTCCTGTTTTTTTTGTGTGTGTATCTCTGTGATCTATCTTTTGAATGGGTGTGTGGGTGTTCGTCTGCAGGTTGTTGTGGGTGATGCCATCTATATGTTTACTGAATGCATTCCCATCTTGCATGTGTTGGGTGGGGGTGAGGGGTGATGGGTGAGAGTCGCTCTGGTTTTAGATAATGACTCGTTTGGTAATAGTTGGCCCACTTACTGTTGATATTTTTAGGTCATTGGTGTCCAGTCAACCTTTAATTAAGCATTAGCCTCGGTGTAAGGTCTTGGTGTGTTGTGGTCTTATTGTGGTCAGTGTTGTCTTGCTCTGTGTCAAAATTGTTCTTGGTGTGACCACGTGTTCGCTTCCAGGCCTATGCAAGTCACCTGTCTACCCTGCATCCAGCGGGAGGGAATTTTTATAGGTGTTGATGATGATGATAATAATAATGATGATGATGGTGATGATGATGATGATGATGATGATGATGATGATGATGATGATGATGAAGGGGAAACCAATAGAGAGGTTGATATGATAACCACTAAGTTCATCGGAAGTCTCAGCAGCGTGATTATCAAGAGACTAGACAGACAGGCAGTGAGTGTTGCCTCTATAGTTTAAGTAATTTATTTGGGTTTTTCTTCTTTGCTCAGGTGATGTGTTCCAGTAAAAACATAATAGGTCTTGAGTCTCAAACGATAGACGTGAGCTCAAGAATAGTCCCCCTTCAGGTTAGCGGTGAATCTGTCCTCGTCTTCGTCCTCGTCTTCCTCTTCTTCGCTCTTTTCTTTGTGTTCATCCTCGTCTTCATCCGCATCTTCATCTACCTTCTCTTCACCATTTATTTCGTCTTCATATTCGTCCTTGTCCTCGTCCTCGTCCTCGTCCTCGTCCTTGTTTCTAGCCCCGTCCTTGTCCCTGTGTCATGTCATAGTGATCCCCTCATGACCCGGCGCAGCATGGAGTACTGAAGAGGATATCAGGGTCGCCTCCATCCCCCCACCCACCGCCTTACTCCCTCACCCACCTGCGTCCCGTCCTCAGAACCACGTGGAGCCCGGAGAGTGTCTAACCTGTGTGCTGGATGTGTCTTCCTCACGTCTTCGTTTTCATATCATTTTGCTTCTTTCTCCTTCACACGTCCTGCGAGTCTGTTCCATTTAACTTGGTGGTCAAGCTCCTCCCCTTACTGCTAATGATACACGCCATTGGTGAACTCATGCAAGTACTCCACTCTCTCTTTCCTCTCCTTCTCAGCGCATTCTATTGGCTAGTGCTTGAGAGAAAAGCCATATGATTGGTTGAATCGGGATGGAAGGGGCCTTGGCTTAATCTGATTAGACTTCCCTTTTACTTTATGTTGCTTATCATCCTCAATCACATTTATTCCGTCCCAAATGCCTTGATTTTTCCACATATGCTCTCAGCCTCCCCGTCCCAAATCCTGTTGTTTCTTTTTTGTATCTTTTCCGTCTCCTATTTATTCCTCTCCTTTCCGTCTTGCCTCATCGCTGGTCCAAGAGTGAAGAGCGATGAATGTGTTGTGTTGAGTTGATCGACCAAGAGTTTTACGAGATAACAGAGTTACTTTAAGAGCGTACGAAACGAGCATAGTAATTAGTAAGACATGATGTTTCCTGATAAGCGATTCCTGCTATTTATTCGGTATATATATATATTAAGATTAAAACATAAAAATATGTAAGAAAAAGAACTCCAAAGGTATATGGCTTAATAAAAAGATTTAAAAAATGTAGTAGGTCTTTCGACGATTATTTTTAGGGAAGGAACACAACATGAACACAGACGAGGCAGATAATTTTAATTGAGGAGTTGGAGACTTTAATAAATCAAGTGTTAAGGTGAAATAAAAACCAAGGCCGTGTGTGTGTGTGTGTGTGTGTGTGTGTGTGTGTGTGTGTGTGTGTGTGTGTGTGTGTGTGTGTGTGTGTGTGTGTGTGTGTGTGTGTGTGTGTGTGTGTGTGTGTGTGTGTGTGTGTGTGTGTGTGTGTGTGTGTGTGTGTGTGTGTGTGTGTGTGTGTGTGTGTGTGTGTGTGTGTGTGTGTGTGTGTGTGTGTGTGTGTGTGTGTGTGTGTGTGTGTGTGTGTGTGTGTGTGTGGAAAGATGAGAAGGATGGTGAGCAGAGCAGCAGTTGCGGAATATGCTAATTAGATTGTAGTTTATCTTTCTTACTAACGACTGTCTGAAGTGTGACTCAAAGAAGGGAAGAAAGAGAGGTGGTGACGTAGTGGGTAGAGAAAAGATAGCAAGGTGAGAGGTCGATGCCTATGAGGGGAAGAAGCGGCAGAGGAGAGGGTCAGGGATGAGGGGAGGGAGTGAAAGGAGGGGAAAGTGCATGATTAGGCAAAAAGAGATGAGGGACAGAGAAGCCAAAGTATTAGGTAAGGGGAGAGGATGCATGGGGTGGGGAGGGAACAAGAGCTATATGGAGCAGGTTATAACGTAGGGAATGAGTGAGGGGTTAGAAGGAGGTGTTAAAAGGGCGAGAGGGTAAAGTTGTAGATACACACACGCGAGGGACGCTTCCAACAGCAAACAACGTCTCCAATTTCTGTAAGCAAAAGGATTCCTCAGAGACATCTTTGCTCACGAAGACCAACCTTGCTCATGTCACTGTATTAATTTCTAGAAACTTTTAAGATTTTATAATTCCTGCAGGTTAGAAATAAACGTACTTAAGATTTCAACACGCGTGAGTAACATTTGAAACATTTATCTCATAAGTGTCTAATTAAAGGTGATTATGTGAGTATGTGTAAGAGGAATACCTTGCATATGTATTGAAATCAAGGACGAACAGCGCTCATAGAAAGGCTTGTGGTAATGCAGTTTGCTGTGCCTTGTGTAATAACTGAGAAGGTGAGGAGAAGGTATGGGAAACCAGGTGGAGGAGGAGGAAGAGATGGAGTACTAGGCGGGGAATGGGTGCCGAGGTGGGGTTGTTACGTCAGTGGTGGAGCGGACAAGGAGGGAGAACGAGGGAAGATAGACCAGGGATGTGGATGTAGTAATTGGGAAAGGGAAGAACGGAGGAGTGGAGAGAGGGAGGGAATGTGCCTAGAGGGGGATGTGAAGGGGGTGTCCTGTCCCTGTTCCCGCTGTCCGTCACGCGTGGGTCGTAAGGGAAGATGGGAAGGTAAATTTTAAACTTGGCGCTTGACCACCTGCACCTTGGCATCGGGCTTGTAGGTAGACCTCGATAGTGGTAATGATGGTGTAATAGTGATGATAATAATAATAATAATGATGATAATAATAATAATAGACCAATGTAATTTTCGGAGTAGCGTTAGAAAAGTCAAAAGAAAGTCACATTTATGATCCAAGTCAGAATCATTGTATTAATTCTTTAGTTTATGATCGTTCGTTTCTCATGATTTCTATTTTCTTTTTTCTTATATAATCATAACTCTCTTTCCTCATTTGGCATACATAAGAAGTCATTATTTTTTTCATGGGGCATTCCATTGCTCTGCTTTTGAATGTAGTTAGGATGCGAACATATGGGTGGTGGTGCGGGGCGGGGCGGGCGGGTGTGTGTGTGGGGCGGGGCAGCAGTGGCCACATTGTTCGACCCGTGATGAGCAACAGTCCCTCGCGTTGGGGAGTGTTTGGGATTTAAATATCCGAGCGACCATCTCAGGTTACTTACTCTTCGTGCCCGCCAAGCTCTACCCCGTCCCCACTCCCTCCCTCCCTCCCTCCCTCCCTCCCTCCCTCCCTCCCTTTCTCTCTCCATCTCTTCCTTTCCCCCTCCTGTCTTCCCTCCCTCATTCCCTCCCCTTCCTAATCCCTAACCCCTAACACTGTCTTCTATCCTACCTAACGCCTTTCAATCCCTCCTCCCTTACT